>NW_019775524.1:38528-116696 GCF_001039355.2 Lingula anatina
CTCCCCCGCACCGATCCCCCGCTTCTTTACATCCCCGCACCGATACTCCCCCGCACCAATACTCCCTCGCACCGATACTCCCCCGCTTCTTTACATCCCCGCACCAATACTCCCCCGCACTGATACTCCCGCGTACCGATACTCTGCAAAAACACTACTCCCCCAAGGCATAGATTCCCTTGGCTTTGTAAACCCCATTCGTAATTTACAACACTTTCTGTTGCTTTTTTCACTTGCTTTTTTTTTCAAGATGCACCACCCTCTTGGGACCCAGAATTGACTAATTTTATTTGAAGTATATTAGGAAAAATAAAGAACGTTACACGAAGTCAATCTCAGACTTAGTGTGCAGCTTGACAGTACGTAGGTCTACAGCTCTTCCCTGTGATTTTTGAGAAATATTTTTGCAAAATGAATTTCGTTCTCCTACTCAGTGCACTCGGTAGGATTTTTCTAAGGGAGTACCGTACCCCTTGCCCAAAAAAAAGAAGGGGTAATTTTCAAAATGAAGGGGTAAAATTAAAAAATGCTCATCAAGGTGTAATTTTGTGTATTAATAATCATGCAATCACACAGTTCACTTTCATAACAATAACCCACTATCCTTTTATCCAAAATCTTTTATTATTGCAATTTAACAAAAAGAAAACAAAAACAAAATGGACAGGTCACGCATAGGTCACGACTAGATACTGTGTTTCTTTGACTAGAGTAAAAGTAACTGGTGCTACCTAGTAAATGTAACAAAAGGAACACTTTGTTATACCTTTATAATATATCCTTTTTGTTGTATAAAACAGTTTGCTTACCGAATGTGGATCTGGACACTGACAAGTANAAACATGTTTTAGTCGGGTAACAATAATATCTTAAGAAAAAAATGAGACACTTGGGAATCAATTATGACATTTTCAACATGAGTCTGACCGTCAACGGACTGGTCAACTTCGCCGATCTTCAAAGCCAAAGGTGTGCGTATTCGTACGCGCTGGGGCTCCAGCCAATGCGTAAAAACAGCAAAACAACGCGTAATTACGCACTCTCATACGCTAACGAGTTTACTGTCCTACTGTACTCAGTAGTTACTGTATATATATTGTACGGCCTTTTATTTATTTATTTATTTATTTTTTATTAACTTAAGGCAAAGTAAGTTTTAATCTAAGATAACGCAGCTATTTTTTTTTTTCAGGCAACGATGAATTCGTAAAATTATTAATTAAGTAATAAAAAAGAAGTGCTAAAGCGCTTCGTTTTCTGTCTTTTTCCTCCAACCTTCTTTTCTGCTCTTTAAGCTTCTTTCCCTCGTCTTTTGAATCTGAATTAGATTAGAATCCGAATTGAGCAAAATTCAAAAATTTTGAAAATTGTTGCACAACGAAATTGTCGAGACACGAGCATGCGTCGTGAGCACGCCTTTTATACTCGCAGTCCCGTGGTGTTTTCGATTTTGTTAGTTATAGATGTGAGGGCGTGCGCCGTACTCAACACGCAAAGGGCTCTTTCTCCTTCATTTCTTGCGGCGTGCATCTTGGACCAGGCAAGTCTCACTTGCAAACCAATCGCAAACTCCTTAGAAAGGGAGCAAATTACGCTTGCGGCCTCGCTGTTCGCAGATTATTCCTAGAATCTATTGGAAATGTTCAATATCCTCCGTACGTGCTTATATACGTGCGAACTCGAAATTTCGCATAAAGGACTTGCGTGGTACAAGAGATTCTCCGCAAAATTTGGACTTAAACGGGTCCACTTACCTAGACTGACCCTAACCTGTATAATTAAATGGAGGGTTGACTCTGCTACTCGATCCTCAGTTTCGGCAAAATTGCATAGGGGGAGTAATGATGCCGGGGAGTATCGGTGCGGGGGAGTAACGGTGCGGGGAAACAACAACGCCGGGGAGTATCGGTGCGGGGGAGTAACGGTGCGCGTATAACGGCAATTTTACAGGGGGTTTATCGATGCGGGGATCTATCGGTGTGGGGTCGTATCGATGTGCATAATGCAAAAATTTACTAAGGGGGAGTATTGGTGCGGGGGAGTATCGGTGCGGGGGAGTAACGGTGCGGGGGAGTATCGGCATGACCCCTGTTGACATGCCAGTGTCCTCTCCAGTATAATCCTACTTTTATTCTTCCAAGGTTTGTGTAGTACTCCCCTCTACTTTTTATCCCTCTTATGTGCTTAAGTTTTTTTCTTCGCAGCCACCACCACATTAATTGGTTAAATTTGGCCAAGTACCATGGGATACAGTCATATGGTATGCCTACTTACTTGGTTTTCACCAACGGAAAGTAGGTCATAATTGTGGGTTGTAAATGCATCTTTTAAATATTATTTCGGACTGAGCTCGCCCTTAATTTGGCAATGAAATTGGTGTTGTGCTGTATTGCGCATTTTAGTATGACCAGAAAACCATGCTTTACTCTTTTATATCTTGTAACACATACAGTACAGGTAAAATAATAAAAATAAATAAATAAATAAAAGCATTAACACACAATTTATCGTCCAAGGGTTAATAACACAATATAAACCCTGGATATGTCACTTGCCAATGTCACTTGTCAAGAGCTTATAATTATATTTGATAACAATTATACATGCAGTTTGACAAAGGAAACAAAGTTAAAGAACCGACTGTGGCAGGCTTGAAGTTTTTTCAAAGAACATAAGAACTGAAATTAATTAAAAATGCGACCTGCAACGACCAAGTGTCTTTCATAATATATCTTACCAATGGTCTTCTGTTTCATGTTGTTCCATTTTCATACATGACCTGATTTAATGAAACGGAGCTATTTCGGAAACGATAAAGATTTGTCTCATTTTGACTTTTCTATTAAATTCAAGTGGAAAAGCTATGGTTACCAACCAAAAAACAAACTGTGCATGAATTTGTTTTGTCAGAATAATATTTACACAAGTTAAATGTATTTTGATCATCTTACTTTGGTGCAGGTGACAGACTTAACATACGAATAAATTAGGAATAAACTTGCAACTCCGCATTCTACAGGCCGGGAAAAGAGGTGCAGGTAGGAAGTGCTAGGGTTAATATTGTGTTTCACATATAATGTTAAGAATGAACTTCAAGTTTATCACTGATATTGCTCACTTAAACCATCGTTTTATTTGACATGGTATTTTGCTAACCATTATAACTGACTGATATATTTTGTGATCAACGTTAGTTATGACTCATACACAATGTTATTGTAATATCACACACTAGTACATTTACTAGCTTTCTGTCACTGTTACAGTGTTAGTCAGAATGAAAATAATTTTTGCTACATATCCACTTGATTTAGAAACTTTTTACTAGTAGGGCTAAACTCTTACCCAACAGGGCACTGTACCCCTCTTATATATATTTTAATTTTGCATATCATTGCAATTTCATTCATGTTACTGTAAAGATGCATTTGAAGTAATTTCTTGGCCATGAAACCTGACCAAATGCCTCCGTAAAGGAATTTTTTCAAATTTCCTGAAGAATGGTATTTGGACAGGCATTTTCTGCTTTCTTTCTGTGCTAAATTTACCACCAGAAATTTTTAAAATGTGCAGTTTTAATGCGCTTTTATTGCTAGTCAAGTGAATAATTTGGTTTATACCTTGGCATGTCAACATTATATGGAAACTAGTAGAATTGGTTGATATGCCTTACAGGGAATCTATGCTTGGTTCAAGTATAACCTGAAGTTATACTAAGTAGGCTCATTTTTTAATCTTGAAGATGAATGCATAGACTAAGAATAAGATTCACTGGTATCTCTCATAATATTTCTTTGTAAACTTAAATTTTGCATATCATGTCAGGTTCATCTATATGGGTGATTCAGAAATTAATGGCACTTAAGGCTCTGTAGTGTTAGTCATGGTAATTATTTTCACATAAAATATTTATGACTTTTTCACTCCAAACCAATCTCATTTAAACAAGATCTTCACTCCTGTCCTGTTAAATATATTATGTTCATGATTTAATCAAAAATATATGTTAAAACACATGATGCAATGTACGTTTGATAAAGTGAACAAAAAGTAAACAGTTTCCTAATCCACAGTACCTGTAACTAATAAGATGATTCATTTTTACTCTTTCACATTCATGTCTTGCAGTGTTATCTAGAAGGGCAAGGAAGGTCTAGATGAAATATGGCATATGCAACTGACCCATCAAAAACAGTTATTCCAGATCAGGAGCAGGTAAAAAATATTTAAAAAAAACTTTCCTTACTTTTCAAGTCTTTCTAAGTACTAATAGCTTTTTAGATAAATTTTCTGAAAGTGTGTCATGCTGTAATTACTTGTTTTTCAGATCCTCCTGGAACCATATGAATATATTTTACAGATTCCAGGAAAAAATGTTAGAACAAAATTGGCAACTGTAAGTATAACTCTATATTATTTCTCTCCAGGAACATGGTTAGTGATGGCAGAAATGTATAAAAGGGATTAGATTTAAATATTACTTGCTTACATAATCCTGTTGTACTGCAAACTGTTTAAGCCATATCAAAGAAAACAGTTTTAATATTAACTGATGTAAAAAGCTTTACCTATTCATATACCTCTGAAACAAAATGAGAAAGAAACATACTGCCATCACATGGCTCTCTGTGGACTTCATCTTGTCTGTTATCTCATCATTCAGTTCAACACAGCAGACATGGACCTGTTGTTGTTCTGTAGTTGCACTGTTGAATACTGTTGTTGAACTTTACTGTAGTTTGAAAGTATGACAATGAGCCCAGTTAATGCCTATCAATAATCAGTCACTTTTTTTGCAAATTTGTCACCTTAATGGACTCTTCAATGGTATATTTCATTCATTGTTTTCTTCTGCATGAGTTCTTTTTTATGATTTAATTGCCTTTCATGATGCACCATTCTATTTTTAGGCATTCAATCACTGGCTGCATGTACCAAAGGAAAAACTTGAAATAATTAGTGAAGTTACACAGATGCTACACAATGCTAGTTTATTGTAAGTGAAGTCTGCTGTAAATGAATTTACAGGCATATGAAACAAGTAGATGTATGCTCAACAAGCATGCTTCAAAAATAAGTCTTTAACTCATTCAACTTACATTCAGTATATATGTTTGATAATATTCTTTTTTTATAAAATTTAAAGCAGCACAAGTTTGTTTCCTCAGTGAGACTTCTGGATACTAAATGAAGTGAAATTATATTTTTAACTGGTCATCATAAGGGCTAGATATTATTGCAGTTAGATTTTTAAAGTTTTTATCACTATAAACCTAATATTTGGGAGGCTATAGTCATAGTTTATATTTTACTACCAATTGATATATTACAGAATTGATGATATAGAAGATAATTCCAAACTTCGAAGAGGCATTCCAGGTATGTTAACACGAGACTTTAGTAGTAAATGGTTTATCATGTGTGTGCATATCAGGTTTTAAGTTTTAAGTAATATTTCAAGTTTTTAAATTTCATTGTCATTTTAATTTAAGGTTGTGCATTGTTTTTCTTGTCCATTTCATCAGAAAAGATAAGTGAAAGGCCCATGTTTATTTCAAATTCTTAAATTGTTTTTTGTTAATCTTTGGTCATTTTAAAATTCAGTTGCTCACAATATATATGGAGTAGCCCACACGATCAATTCAGCTAACTACGTGTATTTCTTGGGCTTGGAGAAAGTGCTGACACTCAATAAACCAGAGGCAATGGCTGTCTTCACTGGTAAGTAATAGGACTGAGTGGTATTGTGTCTTAAAATTAAGTTGACTTTACAGAGTAAATGACTTTAAAAAGTTTTGAAAGGGTTGCTAATAAAAAAGATAATAGGAATGAAGAAGTGCATATTTTAATGTTCTTTTTGCAAAGATAATTATAGGTTATTAGGTAAATTTCACTTTAGCCCAGTTCATTAAAAATATTGAAATACATGATATAAAGCTAAAATGAAGTTGGTGCT
This sequence comes from Lingula anatina, assembly GCF_001039355.2. The sequence goes on from NW_019775524.1 coordinate 44,485, forward strand.
TTATTCATTTTGTGTAGGACCTAAACATAATCAGATCGATTTTTACTGACAGTTGTTTTTACCTCACAAACCATATACTTGCCTCTTCTTTCTGTTTATATGAGATAGCATTTTGATAATCTATCAGTAAAAGTCTGCTCTCTGAACAGATAATACTTAATTTAAATGGCTGTCTTTTAATTTGACACTTTCAGAGCAGTTATTAGAACTCCACCAGGGTCAGGGACTCGATATTTACTGGAGAGATGCATATGTCTGTCCTTCTGAAGAGGAATATAAATCTATGGTCATTAAAAGTAAGTACAGTCCTGTTGAATGAACCACACTGTTTTAAAGACAGAATGCTACAAAGTGGCAAATTCGATTTACTTTAACTTCAGATCAGTGCTGATGTATTTTGTATATTTACAGAAGTTTGTTAACTGGGAAGATATTGCTTTTAGAGATTTTTTGCAAGTAAGCGTTGTATTGCTGACAATCTAATGAAGCATTGGAAGTTTTCATTTCATCTGTGACAAATCTTTATTATTTTACATTTTAGACATGATATTGCTCTCTGTTTTCTGCATGAACCATTTTTCTATGATTATTGCAATGTGAAAATAACATGTCAACTGCATTTTCCAATTAAGAGACTGGAGGCCTTTTTGGTCTCGCTGTCAGGCTGATGCAACTGTTTAGTGAAAATAAAAGGTATGTACAAGGGGTGAGAGGCTGGGCTGAAAAAAGTTGTTTTATAAAATTGTGCTTTAAACCTCTATAATTGACAGTTTTTCCTTTTTTGGGTCTTTGTTAAAGTTTTAATGAATCAATCAAGAGTCAGTTTTAAACTTTCTACAAGTTGGTTAGCACTTGAGTAATTTTACTTTAAGGAATTTAAAACAAGGGACCTTGAACAGTCCTCCAAAATGATATGTGTCTGTTATCTGAGTACCTTGGCCACACTGTTCTATATAACAATCCTGGACTTCTATTTATTCTGGGTTTTACATTTTAAATTTCAGTAACTTTAAGCCTCTGCTGGACAATCTGGGTCTCTATTTCCAGATCAGGGATGACTTTGCCAACCTTTATTCTAAAGAGGTATTGTTCATTTCTTACTATATCTACCACCCCTGACATTTTTGTTACATGACCCCCCCCCCCCCCCCCAAACTTGCATTTCACCACAGCACTGCCAATTTGAAGGATGGTGTAATTATATGCAGTTCATATATCAATTAAGACCATTTCAATGTTTTAGTACAATTCAAGCTGTCTGTTTTATCTCTATAGTTAAAGTTACTAATAAGTCAAATACTGAAGTAAAGTATTGCAATGGTTAAGTCATTATTATAATTTCAGTATGAAGCCAATAAGAGCTATTGTGAAGATCTGACTGAGGGAAAGTTTTCCTTCCCCCTGATCCATGGTATACGTATCAACCCAAGAGACAATCAGATCATGAGTATCCTTGTCTGGATATGTAGGTGGATATGAATGTCCATGCTTGATATAGGGGAGCAGAAATGTATCCGAGTCATTAACACTAAAATTGCTAAAATTAGGCATTGTGTCTTTTTCAGTGTCAATCATTATTCCACCATATCTAGACTAGCTCTCCCTAGAATATTTATATCTGTTAAATAATTTACTCTCTAAACAGAACGTCTGATTTATTATTCATCCATTTAATTTAGTGGAAAATCAGTAACTTTCTAAATGAATTATTTTGTATCTGGGAGAAGAGATGCTGGACACAGTGTTGTACACCTTAAAATCCACCATGCCTGTTACATCCAGGTTTACATGTATGTTTATGTGTGTGAATGACCCTTAACCATGTGTGGGTATATTACGGCAGCGTACCACTGACAATGATGTGAAGAAGTATTGTGTGGAATATTTGCACAGAGTGGGTTCTTTTGACTACACAAGGAAAGTTATTCTAGACTTGGAACAACTGTAAGTTTGCAAGAATGTCAAACAATACCATCAACTCCATTAGACTTTTCAATAGTAAAATATTCAGCTTTACTGATTTCATTAATTTTATTTTTTAACCTATAAATTTTGAACCTTGATACTTTATATATGATAATTATCAAACACAAGCCAAAATATGTCCATTCTGTTAGCTTACCATTACTGTTGTTTGGTGATTATCACATATGATCCAACTACCAAATGCAAGCTAATGAACAGTTTTGCTTGATGCTTTAGAATGTATTTGCACTCTGAAATGAATCAGTTTGCAAGTATATATTCATGTGTTTAATTTGTGTGTTTAATTTCTATTAAAATATTTTAACACATTTATAGATTAATTTCTGACTCTCCACATATACTTCTTTTTTTCCTAGTTTATTGGAGCAAATCAAAAGTTATGGTGGAAACCCTTACTTGGAGAGCTTGATCTCAGAACTCAGTAAACTGTACAGGAATGGAGATGAACAGAGTTGATGAAGGAAATCAAACTAACATTAAATTATTCCAGCAGGGAGCAAGTGCAATATCTGCATCACATACCCTCTGTCAGTCTTCAGTTCACTACCTCTTTGTGTCTGAAAAGGAGAGGCCAAGAAATAAGTACTAAAATGTCTTATTGGCACAAAGGGAACAAAAAGTCACCAAAGCAACTGTTTATTGGTATAAAAGAAACAAAATTTTGTGACAGAATATAACAGGTTTTATAATAAAGAACTGAAAAAAAAAGTAATATATTTATTTTACAATGTAGGATGAGAGCATCCCATACAATTGAGGTACATGTCTTCATGAAATGTACTCATAGTGTTTAACTAAGGACCAAATATGCCATTTTTACCTGTTGTACAGCCAAGCAGGTCTACAGAACATAGAATTAACCTTCTAATATTTTGCAAACTGAGGCCAATACAACCTTCCACAGGTACTATTAGGTTCAAATCTTTTTCTTGTAAGACAGCAAGATTGCCTTCAAAAATTTTCCAACTTCAGCTATTTTAGTTTTAACTCCATATTTACTATTTACAGTTTTTTTAAAGTTAAAAACAAAAGTTTTCCAACTTCAACTATTTTAGTTTCAACTTCATATTTTTTTAAAGTTAAAAAGTCAGTGAACACTTGACTTCAACAATGAAGTCCTGTTATCACTTTGTTATCCTCTAAAAATGGGTTGTAAGTACACAGGCCTACCCAAATACCAGACTCAGCACTGAATGATCCTGAATTCACCAGTAGATCGGATCACACTACCTGTTTTCAAGGTGCATATCAGTACGCATTTCACAGTATCATACCCTCATTTTCCTCAAATAAGAGTCGTAAGAATACAACGATATGACAGGTGTAGCCGATGAAAAAAATCAAATCATTTTAACGGGTAACGTCTGATTTATTTTTTTAACAGTAAAGCAAATGATTATATGTTAAAATTGTTCTGACGAATTTCTAGCTAAAACAAATGATTATATGTTAAAATTGTTATGATGAATTTCTAGCTAAGTGAGAATATACACATCTATATGTATTTTCACAAGAAAAACTGCATAACATAGTTGGTTATGTCCAAACCTAAACTTAATGTTAAAAAGTCACGGTATTGTTTGATTTATTACATAAAACAGGGAAAAATAGCAGAAGTGCATGAATCTTGATGAGACGCACTACTTTCCAATCCCACTCAGAATCATCGCTATCACATTGTGTACCAGGCAAGATGGTGTCGTGTCTGATACTTCGAAGTGCATACTGATACACACCATGAAAACGGATAGCATTATCCGATCTAATGGTGAATTTTGGACCCTTTGGTGCCGAGTCTGGTAGTTGGGTAGGTCTAGTACAATAAAATGTGGCTATTCAGAACTATCTTAAAAGAGAGACTGAACATATATCATGTCACCAATTCAGAATTTGGTCTTCTTGTCTAGTCTTTCTAAAATACAGCAAAATGTGAACTAAAATTTTGTAACATATTTGGAATGATAATTTTGATCCTGATATACCAAACTTGCAATATATTATTAAAATGGTTTTCATGTTTAAGTTTTAAGATATTGTTTACAATTCAGCATTATTTTTAATGTAATATTCAAGTATACCTTATCATATGTTATCTGTTGCAATAAACAGATTTTGATTGTCACCACTTTCTTTCAAATTATACAAACTTGACATGACTTAGTGGAGATTTGCAGCTTGATTAAACTAATGTCACAATTTAACCCTGAATTCACTGAAATGTCCAATACCAATGACGTGTGCAAAAGTGCCTACAGGAATATGTAATCTTCATTTTCAACTGACTACAAAAAGTCTTGATGGCTGCATTTGTTTTGTTCATGTCTTTTACTACAAAAAGTCCGGGTGCTTGCCTTCATTTTCTACATGGTAAAGAATTTCTGAGAGTGTATTTTCTATGACTGCATCCTCTGCTGCTGCTGAGATCTGCAATAATGGAATGTATAAGATGAGAATTAAAATTTCACAAAGCCATTCTCTGTTAACAAGCACTTTGTTTAAAGGTACACTAAATGTGTTTGAATATGCCCCAAAGTCAAAAATGTTCAATCTAAATTTTTTTCCCTCAGGATGATTAAATTTGATGCAATTCCTGAATAGGAAATCTTTCAGGATTGATGCATATTTAAGCTATTGTCCAAACTTAACCAAGTATCTTGGATGTCATTATAAGTCAATTAAAAATGGCTGTAAAAATTGACAGCCTGACACATACTGGTTGGAAGTTCTCCAAATCCTTGGGTGGGTATTTAAAATCTGGACCAAAGTTTAGGGTAACCTACAAATAAACAAATGAAGTTTGGGCAATGAAATAACAAGAAGAGCAGTTGTAATAAGAAATTCTATGATCTTTTTTACTTTAAAAAAATCAGAATCACTGACTGTCAGTTAGCTCACAAGCCTGCCATGTTTACTTATAAAGAAAGCAGAGCAGTCCTCTTACTGTACTACTTGTAAAAGTGCTTACAAAAACAATTTCATTTGTTGTTATTCAAAGTGAACCCTTATGACAACATTTTAAAATTCAGTCTGCCTCAAGTATTTTTTTTCCAAATCTTATGTCCATGCACACAAAGCTATGAGACCTTTACTTACTGTAGCATTCTTGTACAAGGAAATACACGGGTAGTAGCTGGCTTCATGTATATCCGTCCATGCCACCCCCTGACTGATTCCATTCTTGAACATTATCAACTAGGGTTAAAAAGTAAAATTTCATTGAAAACAGTGCACCAGTAAAAGCATCATCCTTTTTCATCATATAATGTCAAAATTTAAAGCAAAAAGTGCAAGGTTAAAAATAACCAATAGGTTTATTATCAAAACATGTACCATTCAATAAATGTTTTATGTTACTCAAAAGATCTTAACCAAGTTGCTACTGATTTGCTTCATTGTTATATGTATAGGTGCTTTCTTGTCATTGAACATGTTATTTAGCCAAGCTTCTCACCTTGCTTCCAACTGCTGGCTTTAGATTCTTCTCAGTGTCTTGTACATTGTCCTTCTCCTCGTAGTAAAGATGGCTTTTAAACTTCACCAAGGGCTGCAATTAAAACAAAATGGAAAACTTAAAAAAAGTGACAGATCCTTTGTACTCTATTGAAATTGCTTATCAAATTTATTAAAAATTCACCATTGTCACATTTTCCTTCAGTGTTTTAGTGGTTGACCTCTCTCTATGGCAGTTAGAATACAAGTACAAACTCAAAACTATAAACTTATACCAGGTCTTCTCAAAATCTATGATGAAAGTATCAGGTATGAAAGCAGTGTTTTGGGGTACACCATCATTTTCAGTTTTGTAATTGTGTAGCTCACTGGAGCAGCTATCCAAACAATACCAATGCCAGCTGTTCTTCAAACTTTTGGTAAAAAGTATGTTTCAAAGATGTGAGGTGCTTCCTAAAAACCACCAAAGATTTACTGTTATCTTGAGTAACTAACTATTATCTCTTTCTAATCTAGGTAAGCATTTAATTGCAGAAAAAACACTGAGACCCTTTATTTACTGCATGATATGAAAATTAAACCAACTGACAAACTTGTTATCTGTTTGACAGACTGAATAATGATTGTCACTTGAAATTAATGTATTTCTACTACAATTCACTTTGAATATAATGTTAATCAAAAGGAACAGCTGTTTTTGTGGGATATTCTTTTGCTGTGACATGTTTGATTGCTTTGATAACTGAGAATAAAAACGTTAATTTTACAATGGACTTATTTTTCTTTATGGCATACATATAAGAAATGAATGTTAGTGACATCCCCCTGACAGTGGTATCTAACAAAAAAAAAAAAAAAAAATTGTAATCATTCAAATGTTCCTGATAGCTAATATAAAATTTTGGGTTGGGCACATCCATAGTAAACAAATAATAAACTAAAAATACTGTTGATCTCAGACATAATGACTTAATTTGCTGTCAGTGCAGAGAGACTTTTCCTTAATGTGGTCCTTCATGCCACAAACCACAAAGGGATTGGTCTTAAATGCTATCAAAAATGAACACCTGCCTTGGGCATAATTTCTTTCTTGATACACACAAAATACATGGTACTATTCCACAACATATGCACTAACAGAGTCAATATGTGTCACAGATTTATGCCTGGGGCAAATTTAGAATCTCTAGAGTGAGAACCGGAGGAGGGGGGAAGAGGGAGAATGCTCTTCAGCATCTGCTTAAAAAGGGGAGTTTATCTGCACTTGCTCTGACATGCTGTCTTTACATAAAAATCACAAAGACTGTATTCTTCAACATATATGACATCAAATATGATAAATTTAGCAGACAACACAACATGCAGAGTTTACATTATATTAATTATGCATAACTTAGTCCTAATTTCAATCAGCAAGTATTTTATGCTGTGCCACCTGTTGCACAGGGCGGAGTTATTATGGACCAAATGTGCACGTTTTATTTGCAGCCCAGCTGGTAGGGAGATGGTCACAATGATATCAAGGCAGATATTCTAAGGCTCCCTTAAACAACATGGAATGTGGATGGATTCTGCCATTGGAAAAAAAATGAAAAACAAAGTAGACAATGCTGTGAATGACTAAGGTACGCTAGCATACTTTGTGGGAACTATAAGGTATGCTGAGAGGCTTAAAAAGTGGAGAACATTCTTCGTGTCTTATCCTCCAGATTAATGGTATTGATACATAGCAAAACATGGAATATAATGAGGTTGATATGACAGAGATCAAGCAGCATAGCCTGGTACAGTTGTAGATCAGCCGCATTAGTAGAATTAAATTTCACACCATCTGCCTGACCACCTCCTATGTGTCTACGACTATGTTAAGGTTGGTCTGGCCAGTGTACCTGTTACTGACCCTGGTGACCATCAGTACAGACCAGACACCCCTCCAAGCACCCTCTCAGACATGGAGGCATGCTAACCAAGGCACCAGTACACAACTGCAAGATGGCCTCAGAGATAAGGTCAGAATGAGCACTTCAGCTCCAGGATTAAATTATAGTCTAGAAAAACATAATGGAAGCGCAGGACCTGGGACCCTTGATTCAGCTAACAGAGGACATATATTAACTAGTGATTACATTAAAAATGAGACAGGACATGAGGATCACACTGCGGTGACATCAAGTTATTACTGGACACCTTTAGGGAAGTCAAGAGCAAGACAGCAGCATATTAAACTGGGAGCCTTTGCTGCAACGGGGCAAAAAGTTGAAAAGGAATATGAAAAGCCTGTGGCTGTTGCATCAAAGCGAGCATCAACTGTAAAAAGCACAGAGCCTATAGCTCTGGGCACTGTACAAGTAGACGGATTGAAGATCACTCACCAATTTCACATATATACGTCACAGGACAGGACAACTGCATCTTTGCAGACAGAGACAACTCAGATCATTTCAAGGATATACTACACAGAGTCTAAAAAACATTTTAATGGCTTGAGACTTGAGAATAATGTTCCAAGTGATAAAAATGATGTGCCAAATGTCACAGCACCTGCTGCTCCAAAAGTCGGAAACTTCGTTAGACCACATGTGAAAGACAGTTCTGTGCAGACTCTCACAGACTCTTCTGCAAGTCTAAAATTTGCGGTGAGACATGAGAAAGCCAGTGCAGCACATGCTATCATAGATCACACAGCAACTTCTGTGTCAAATGTCAGGGACAACAATGACTCACAAGAGGTAGCCAGCTCTGGGCCTTTAACAACAAATACTGCCAGTGAGCCCAATGGACAAAACTTGTTGCCACCTAACCAGACAAACATTACCCAGACAGCTTCCAAATATACTGAAACACAAGTATTAGATGAGACAGTGGCAGCAGCAGCTGCCATGCAACCAGATCACCATCCCTCTATATTTCTGAACCAGAATTTTAGTCTTTGGGAACTAATCTTAGCAGTAATGGCAACCGCTGCAACTATCACCATGGCAGCAACTGTGGTGACAGCTCTATACTGCTGCTGTAAGAAAAAGAAACGGAGTGTCGAAAATGGACATTTTGTAACTTTAACATCCCCTAAACAGGCACCAAAGGGAAATAATAGGCAATCGGATACAACTGTGATACCAGTTCCTTCTACAAATGGACCTTCTGTACAGGATCACTATGTATACAGTGAAGTCAATCTCAGCTCCCCTGATGCAACACAAAGCAGTTCAGACAGAGAGGAAATGACCTCCAATAACACCCAGGATGGGCTTTTGAACACAAGTAAAAGTAAAAAGAAAGATGTCAAGTAAGCAGTCTTCGACTCTTTTTCATTCAGTCACTAATGTCTTCATAAAAGATACATGGTTAAGTTCAATGTCCTATTTTAAAGGGAAACCATCTTTAAGCATGACTAAGCTTTGTCTTTAAATCTTAAAGAGATAACAACTTTTCATATATGAGATCCATATTTCTAAATAAATATATTGTAAACAACTCATAGAAATATAATACTTTAAAACCAAAACATTGGTTATAGCAATTATTCTGGAATCTTAACTTGCCATCGGACCACATGACTTCCATAGATTGCTATCCTTTATAATAATCTCTTAAAAGATAATTACAAAAAAAAAAAAAAAAAAAAAAACTTCTTAGCAAAAATAACAGGGACTAATTTTGAATGCTGGAATAGATTCATTAACCATTGTTAAGTATAGGAAAATTGTCGTTTACCCCAAGAAAATCCATTTTTTGACCAACATGAACAGCTGTTATCCCTTTAAGAGAGCACTATCAACAACATTCCATCTATCACATACACTAGTTATCTCTAATCAAATCCATCTTTAGGCCTGGAGTTTTTATGCTGCTCATTTCATAGCTAGGATTTTATCCTGATAAATAGTTAAATATATCATACAGATAGTATACATATGTATACATTGACAGATGTGCAGTATACAGTTACAGTAACATCATGTTCTTATTAATGGAAAAATAAAACAGAAAAACTGATAAATGTACAGATTTTGCAATATCATAATTTAATAAATGAGCCCAACTCAGTTCAAATAGATAAACACTGGAAACTAGGCCCATCACTGAATGTGATTTGAAAGGCTTACATAAAATATCCATGGGTTCACAAAAGTGGCAAAACTTTAGTAAAGCTTTGAAATGGAAAAAAATCCAAACTTTCCATTATACTATTGAATCAAGCTGTGCGCAACATTTTATGTCAAAGGTACAAGATTATGATAAAAGCAGTTAATAATAATAATAATAATAATAATAATAATTCTAGCTTTTAATGATACATAAGATACATATGTAGGCTCTGTATACTGCGGGACTTGAGATGATTCTCAAATACATTCCTCACAAATATCTAGCAAATTAAGTCTACTGCATGTACCTGTATTGGTACTTCTGCTATATTGGATCTCTAACTTATAACTAATATAGGTCTGATTTTCAATGTTTTTTTTTTTTTTTTTTTTTTTTTCAGTTACTAGAATGTGATGGTGTTGATTAATGTTAAAATAAATGCATTTTAGTTTTGAAAAATCTGACACTAAAAGCATTGGTGGTATCTTGGAATTTTACTAAAGTATTATCCTTTACACTTCGTAATGTATAACTTAATTAAAATACGTCTTGGCATTTGACAGTGGTAATTATCAATCAATTTTGGATATTAAATCTAAATTTGAATATAAATTGGAGGCTACAGAAAGCTGTCAAGATTATGTCAAGCAAGGGGTCAGACCTACACTGGGTGCCCAGCTGTGTGAATACACACAACCCAGCAATTTTCTCCTCTGCTGTTGTGCCTTTTTTATTAAGACCTATTAAGGGGCAGGGTAGGTGACATTAATGTAGACAGAGGTCCTTCAATCAATTTTGTGACTGCTAGAACAGCTAGAAGGACCTCTGGTACAGAGTACCACTAATCCTAGACATTGAAGTTGTTCATTTGTCAGAGATTCAAACTTCCAAGAAGTGATTTTTGTCCCCAAGTTTGTTACGTTAGGAGACCCTCTCTTTATTTCCAGATCACGGTCACTGATCCTTTGTATTGCCAGATCTTTTTTCTTTTACGAGGATGTGATATCCTCAGACACTGTCAGCACAAAAACACTTCATGGTAAAAATCCACAATTATTATTTATTGTCCCCATCCTTTCTTTCTCTTGTCAGGACGTTAACTAAGCCAGAAATATCAGTGTTAGCCAGAATAAAAGCACTGGAGGTAAAGTCAGATGAAGATAACATGGTCAGTACACAAACTCGAGAGAAACCAAAGAAGAAACGGCCCTGTAGCAAAGCATTTGAGGAATTTGAAAGCCAGGGAATTGTCATTGGAATGGTAAATACATGTAGTGGCTAATTTCTTCCTACTATATTCTAACTTTCAATTATACTTCAATTTGAGCACTTTAATCTACTCATTAAATAGTGGAATACAGGAGTCTGTAAGAAAAACCTCTCTTCTTTATAGGACAATAATTTTTGTATCATTCTTGTTGCTCTGCCATAATACAGGACAATTATGTTATGCTATCTTTGCACTCTGGCCAGAAAGTTCAATGATCGACATGGTGCTAGGGTCAGACAGAGGATGTCAGGACAGCAGCATATGGCAGAACAGTCAGCGAATGAGCTCATTATAGCCACTGCTATCTGCAGACATATGTTATTTTCTATGTCACTCCTAACACACACACACACTCACACACAGATTTAGTTAAGACCCTCTAACTATCTAGACCATAAATTAATGAATCAAAATTACTTTATAATCACAGGGTCGTCCAAAGAAAAAGGCCCCATCAGCTGACCTTGAGGATGAGAAAGAAGATGCAGCAAGTCAAATTTCCGAAGCTTCAAATGCAGAAGTCACAAGCAGCATTCTCTCCGACCAAGCTGACACTGACACTAACAAGTAATTATGCACTGACATTGTTAGTATAATCTTTTAATAAAAATGCTCATTTTGGATTTGTACAATATTGATTTTCTACCCCAGTTCTTCAAAACAAATCTAAAAAGGGGTTTTCCAAAGAACAAAACAGCCTCAATATCTAACCATTTCAGATCAGGGGCACATGGAGAGGACGAAGAGTTGCAGACTGAAGAAAAAGATTCAGATGATGAAAATGACTTTGCTGGCACAAAGAGAGAAGCTGGAGTGCTCAAATCTGTGAGTTTTACCCAAGATCATCAATACACCATTGCTTAAATTTGAATATTCTCTTTAACAGAGGCAACTGCAGCATGCTCTTTGATGCCAAACTCTTTAATGAATAATAAACATGTTCACCTAAAATCTATTCTAACAGAGAAATGCATTACTGACAGTCCTAAAGTATTTTTTCAAATTTATGGAAAATTAACATTTCATAATTAAAATAACACATTGTAAAATATGAATGCTCCAATTTCTCAGTTCCGACGTGCACCACCTCATAATAGATCAATCAAAGGTCGACCCAGTAAGAAAAGGGGGCACATCAGTACAGATGCAGAAAGCGATAACCAGGTACTATATATATATATATATATATATATATATATATATATATATATATACTAAAATTTTTATCTAAAATTTTAATCTCTCTTTTAATTTCTCTGCCTTGAAAATGGCAAATATGAACACCTAAGCAAGAAAAGTTGTTCATGCTAAAAAATGTCAAGCATATCAAATGTTCTTCAGGAGGCTCCGAAGCCTAGCAGACATAAAGCCAAACTCACGTCAAGAACATCAACAGATTCTACAATGGGTGGAGAGAACGACACAAAGACACCAGGGCACCCGGACTCAAATATTAATACAAGTGGATCCCACAACAATCAACAAGGAAACCCAGATGGTGATGCCCCTGTATACAGCTTTGTCAAGAAGGAAGGCAACAGAGATAGAAAGAGCAGTGAAGTGGGAAAATGGACAGGGGCCCCATCAGACAGCACACAGTCTGGCTTCTATGCTAATCAAATGACGAGCGAATCAGGTAAAAAAAATAAGTCAAGAAACAACATGACATTTGCAATGAAAGGGAAATGTATATTTTAAAATATTTTATTACAATCTAGCATATCCTTATCAAATATGATACATTTTGAGTAATAATAAATAAATAAGAGCAAAAATACTGTCAAGACACAGATGTTAATCACGGCCATATGGAGTCATTTCAATGCCATATATTGTATTCAAATTGGTAAATTATATTTGGTGGTGTCTCTTTTAGAGTATCCCTGTTCCTCAGACACAAACAGCTCAGTGCCTCACACCTGGTATGACTACAGTAATAGATGGGATGAACAAGACCAGTATATGTATGTAGATAAATGACAGAAAATATTTCATAAGTAGAACCTGTTAACAATTATACTACATATTATTGAGCAATCATATAAGCAAAACCAGCATATGCATGTAGATAAATGACAGCAAGTATTTCAGAACTGTTAACAGTAATATATATATATATATATATATATATATATATATATATATATATATATATATATATATATATATATTGCACTGTATATTTCCATATCTTTACACTTTATATTATTCTTAATATACTTTTCTAGACCAGATGAGGAACAAATGCCACACTCTGAAAAGTTGATCAGAAAATTTCCGTAAGAATTTTTTTCATCTTAATTTAAGCTGTTGACTACAAACTTACGATAGGAAGAACAATTTCAGCTTGTACTTAATAATTATCATCTACAATTATACTATGTTGTTGCTTCAAAAATGTTTTATTTTATTCTGTTTAGTGTATTATAAGTAGCTTCTTAAAATTTCAAAAATATAGATAAAAATCAAACTGGGAGAGTGTCAATCCCACTTAACAGCTCACAGCTTAGAACCACACTGCTTTCATACACCAAACCTTAACTTGGCTAGAGCAAATGAAAAAGCATTATTAATTTTGCCAATTTATTCCAGATTTGTTACAAAACTTGGGGCATGCATGCTCGGATATTACCAAAAAATTCATCTTCATATTCATTAACACTTAAATTGTTTGACAAAGTTATAAGTAAGCCAAGTGCCCACGCTGATAATTTTAAATTAATCTGCTTTATATTAAGCACTATTCTGCTTTCTGTGTTCCTTTTTGCCAACGGCTGTTCCTAAAACTTGAGAATGATCAATTTATGCTTGACACCTTTTGTTTGTTTTACAAAATGTAGGTATACAGGGACAGATGAATATAAAAAAGAAACAGAATTTGAACTATATCAGTGTAAGTTGCTTTCCACAACTGCTTTTCATAACCATACTGCAATACTGGATAATTCAATCTCAAACAACATATTCTAGTATGATATACTAGTACAGCTATTTTTTCCTTTGCTTAATGCACATAAGCAAAACTTAATTTGACAGCCAGCAATGCTTAAATTCAAATTAGTATACGTAAACAACTCTCTAGGCTAGGGCAGTACAAAGGACAGAAGAAAACAAAACAACTGAAATGCACTTTCCTTCTTCAGCACTGCAAAGGAAGATCCAACACTTTGACCATACTCCAGACAGTGCTGGCACATATAATAAGGTAAACTTTGCTGAAGAGTGATTTTCAAAGCTGACGTTTTTGTTAAAGGTAGACTCATACACAGTTGACACAAGGCTAAGGTCGTCTCCAGTGCATTAACTATTAGTGATTTTAAAGGGTTTTATTGTGCTAAGAATGCATTTGATTTTATAACATAACAGAAGATTGTATTTTGCATCTATATGTTACATATTGTACCATTTCAGACAATCTCAGCTCCACATGGTCAGCCTGACCACACCTCTCCCTCAGAACTACAGTCTCCTGTGCATTTCAAGATAAACAAAGGAGCTACATTAGTATAGATTCAATAAATGTGCGGTCTCCATTGGATTCCTTACCACTGATGGTGTCTGCCATTTCATAACTGCATATAATTACAAGTGGTAATGCAGTGACAATAATGGAGCTTGTCAAGACAGTTTCTGCATATATTACATATAAAGCTCACAGCTGTTGTTTATTTTAAACAATAAACTCAAATAGCTATACATACATATGCATGATCACAAGTAATGCAGAAAAGACCACAGCTTTAGTATTAAAACTTGTGCAAGGGAGCTGCAAATAGTTAATATGTGCAAAGAAAAAAGATGTTGAAAGAGATTAACAATAACATATATATTGAATGCCTTTTAGAACCATCCCATGTTGACCTTATGCTTAAGGTACTATCCAGACTTATCTTATTTCATCTTGAAGTACTCACTGTATCTTGTTATAAATATGCTGAAATGATTCAGCTATTTAAGCAGACACTTGTCAAAGTCATTATAAAAGGATCTTTATAGAAAAATTCTGACAATCTTCCAGTAGAATTTTATGCCAGTCTCAATCTACTCTTATGCATGTTTAACTGGCTTGAGCCTTTTTTCAATAACTAAAAAAAGCCTAATCAATCTGGACAGGTTGTCACCGGACTACTTATAATTAAAAATATAAAGATTTCAATAAGATATGTAAAATTCTTTTTAAGCAGACCGTCTAATACAAATATTAACATAACAGTTATCACCTACCCTGTCTTTATATGTGGCTGGAAGTAATTTTCCAGGTTTTGTAGGCCATGGTAGATATATGTAGAAGCCTACTACATCCCCTTCACCATAACCCTCACTGTAATGTTTGCCTCTGCTCTCATGGAAACGGGTGCCTTTCTTGGATCTCCAGGAGTAACTGAATTTGTCATAACCACATGGGGCTTGGAGATTTCCTGGAATAATAAGCCAATTAATTTTTTTAAAATCTCACAGAAAAGTATGTCTTAACTGGAATAAAATTCCACCTTTTTCAAGTGAACAAAAAAAATTATGACGTAGATTCTTATCAACAATACTATTCACATCAGTGACATTGTTGAACATATTCTTTTATTGTATTGTGGTATAATAATAATCTAAACTACGTATATGATAACAAAAGTACTTTCTGTACAGCTTGACTAATATGTAGACAACATGTTTGCAATTTTAACTGTACACTGGTGAAAAACATCATCATAATTCTCAATGTCAATAGTTACCCAGTGTCATGGACCACCCCATCCTGACTGCTGTCTCTGGAGGCATCTCATCTATTTTGACTTCAAAGTACCAACCGCCTTTGTTCACACCTGTGACATGGAAAAGTCAAATAGGTGTTATATGTTCAACTTCTTAACAGTGCAGGTCTCTCAAAAAGAACACACACACACACACACACACACACACACACACAAAGCAAAAGAGAGAGAGTCAGAGAGAGAGGGTATGGAGACTTTGATAAAGAATTACAATCATGTCTCTGTACAATAAACAATATATATGTTGAAACTGACACAAGCAAAATGTTTCAATTTTGCAGATCTCTCACTGCATAATGACAATAAAAAAGTACAGTAATCTGAAATTGACTATGCACCCCCCCTCCCCCGCCCCACTACCCTGACCCAATGTTTTATCACAGAGGAAACCCAAAGGAGAGAACGTAAAAAAGCTAACTGCTTATGCAAACAAAGATACATTACTTTCTTGTGCATTTGGCAAATAAACATGCAGATGACTGATATAAATTACTCCTGCACTTACAGTGAGTAGCTCTGACCATGCTATAGCCCTTCTCTCCAGTAACTGTCAATCTGTCATCTGAGATCTTCAGCTGTGGAGCTACAATTACAGAAAGAAATATAAGATAACAATTTATTCAGCCAATTAAAAAAATTGGAAATTATTTTCCTTTGGAGCAAAATTTGATATATATACAAAGTAAAATTAATAAAATTAATTTATTTAGAATATAATTAAATTGTGTTACTGCATTTGGTTAAAAGCGGTTTTAAATATGTTATTTCCTTTAAATATTATGCCATCCCATTCAGAGGGACACACCTTAATTTTAAAACAAGTATAAATGTTGATAGTTATTATCTGTTTGACATCAGTACACACATAAAACGCAAAATAAAAGCAACTGGTAAGATTTAAGAACTGCCTACACATTAAATAAATACTGTCTCATGGTAAATGATCTACCAAGGTTTATACTTTGTCATAGAAAGGAAAACCTGTGATGATAGTTCTATATATTCTGAAAACCTTGAAAAAAAGTAATGGATTGCAAAAGCATTCTTTTGGTGAAAGACTCTAAACTTAGTTTCTTATTTTAAACTTATTTTTATAAGTATGTTTGCAAGGCTAAATTCAGGACCATTCAATTATTTTTACCTCTGTCATGTAAAGCCAGGAGCACCTGTGAGCCCAAAAACGTTCTGTACAAATACCCTGGTATAGGTTTACCAGCCCACTCAACACTCTCATCAAATGCTTGTCTGTTTGGAGCATGTGGATCAGGCTCAGCCAGAATGTAACGATAGCCATCTTTGTTGAATGGATGTTCTAAAGGGTAGCCATGAGGAGCCAGTTTGGTGGCTGTGGTGACCTCTCTGAAAACAGTAATGTGGCAAATGCTTACCTTGTTATTCACTGAAGGATATTTTTTCTCTGTAAACTCTACTACAAAGATCTACTAAGCATGGTAATGATACTGTACATTTCTTATTTCATGGTGTAATCAATGTCCTAAGATTACCCTTTCTTTTGCTTGAATCCCGGTGGAACCCAGTTAGGGTCAGCTGGAGCAGCTTTCCTCTTTGCACTGCGACCCTTACCTGAAATTCATATAAGCTTTCTGTTAACTCAAATGTTTACTCAAACTGTGGTTTCTAACATGCACTACCACAACATACTAATTGCAAACAAATATTTATTAAATTCAACTAATCACATTTTTCATGTATATATAATTGCAACTGATTAACTTACCAACTATGTCTTATTTTAGCCATTACAAAAGATAAAGTTCAAATATCAGTTTGAATGTACTACTATTGTTAAGTTACCACTTACTGTCATTCAATGAAGATGATAATTTAGCATCCCCAGAATTACCATATGCCGGGCCAATTTTTGAAAGGTCCTAAAACCGTAGAAATTAAATATAAACAAACTATATGCTATCACTGCAAATGTGTACATAATATTCATAGCTTAAATTCCATAAAAAAGTCAACAACTCATGTTGGGGTACCTGTCTGTATAAAGTTGACAAGTGAAATGTTAATTGAGATTTTACCCACAGACAATTTTTATTCAGAATTCCTAATTAAGGGGGCAAGGGCCATACCAACAAACATTAATTTTCTTAATATGATATTTGAATTTATCTAGAGTTTCAAATTATTAATTAAACTATGAAGTATACACAATTATTAGAATGAAAAATCTGGTGATAGACTCTGACATGTTGCAAAATATTTGGATATATCACATCTGTAATTCACCATCAGGGGGCTTCCCTAGTGCCAAGTAATATTTGGGATGCAGGCCCTTTCATCTTAAGTCTACAACCAGACATATGGTAAGTGATTCATAGAACACTTGTGACCTAAAACATCACCCTCAACAATGCACACAAAATCAATGTTACCAAGTGCAAGATAGACATACCTCACTTAACAAACCGAAGTGAGGATCTCCCGCTCTTTCTTCTACACAAAGGAAAATGTCTGTTTCTTTCATCTGAAGTAAAAACAAAGAAAACAAATATTTATACCAAAAATTAAGTAAAAATATAACTAAATACCTTCATAAGATTTAATGTTAAGAATTTAAGTTTTAAAACATCTATTGTTCAGTCTTTGGGACAGTATATAAATCAGGAAAAGTGTTTACTAGTATGTGACCAATTATTGCACTGATTTATGATAATGGAAGATATAATACTGGTTCTAGAAGTTTAATTATAACCATACAATTATTAATGACCTATACAAAGGGTGTGTGAGTGTGCATTAATACAACCACAGGAGCTAGCACAGTTACCATAGTCTTGTGGATAGTGTTATGCCATGTTGGTTTCTTTCTTTGTGCCATATATGTCAAAGTTTCCCAATGCTTCTCAAAGAATGGAATGATTTCCTAAAACAAAACATTGTGTGATATAATTTAAGAGTAAAAAAAAAAATGCAGAATTTGATATTAAATAATAATGTCAATATTAAAAGCTGGGGAAATTCATGCAGTTTTAAAATAAAGAAGCTTACATTAAAATACAACATTCACGCTATAAAAATCATTTCATCATCTAAATATCTTTAGATGAATTACTGAACATAGAATACATAAGGTGTTTTATGAAAAATAGCCTGTAACCAGCCAATTTGCCTAGAAATAAAACACGTCTCGTGCTCTGAAAAACTGTATACCATTTCACATTAATCTGTTAAGGTATCTCACTTACAGTGTCCTTAGAAAATATCCTAGTTGGAGCATTCTGATAGGTAAGGTTTGCAACAACTGTGTGGCACATCTGGCTGAAACCTTATAACGAAATGTAGGTAGACTGAGTATTTATGGATATCAAAGCCATTTTTATTTTCTATTAATCAAAATCTGATCATAAATTTTATGAAAACGGAATTCTAGCCTGGTTGCATGACTGCCAATGTTTGATATAGTAAGTTATTATAAATTTTTTTTTTTTTTTACAAAAATTAAACAGATTTTGTAAATGGATAATTTTTCTAGCAGTATGTTACTTGGGTGAAACTAACTGGCTTGCTTTTTGGTGAAGCTTTCCAATCCATTTGGATTACACCTCTTGCAGATGAAGTGGTAATTTGTCATAAATGGAAGACATTTGCTGAAAAATGAAAATAAAATTTTATCATTCACTGAATAGCAGTTTATATATAAACATTATTTTCCATTTTATATTTAGGCTGAAAAATAATGCAAATTACCTAAAGAAAAATATTGCAGTATAATACATGCATGTTTCAGACATTATTTTAGGTTGGAAGAAAAAAGTGGGCAGAAATGAATCAGTGGCCCCACCACTGGGTGTCTGGGGGCCAGTCAAGGCAGAAAAAACAAATTTAAATTGAAAAAAAAAATCATGTGCTTTGCCAAAGCTCTAACATATTCAGCTATTAAATTTCCAATAGGACCTTCCAATTCAATTAAATATTCCAATTTCTGTTCTGTCAAACTCTTACCCTAAATAACAACTGATACACTCTGAGTGGTAGAATCTGAGGCAGGAGGCACATTGAAGTTCTACAGATCCAAGGTTACGGTCCTTGCCACTATAAGGTATAATACATGAAAGTTATATACAGTTTACTTTGAAATAGCAAATCTTTGCATGAATATTTTTGACATCAATAATACAATGCTTCATTTATTTAATCCTACAGAACTGTATCTTGAAACAGTTGGGTTGATATTTGTTTTTAACATAACTGGTAGAAGAAATACCACACTTAATCGAAATAAAATAATAATAATAATATACCAATAACATAGTCCACCTTCTTCATCGTCTGTTGTGTTTTCTTTGTCCTGTGCCATACTGGGGCTGGAATCTTTTAGCATTTCATCATCTCCAGATGGTGGTAAGTCTTGTTCTGATGATGCATCATAACTGCAATTAAAAACCCTTGACAATTTCAAATTTTAAAAGTAGATCTTGTAGTTTTCAACCCGACTTTAAGTTTAACAGTTGTCTTGGCATTTTAGATCTAGACTAAACATGATTGCAAAAGGTAAGGAGAAACATGTAGAAGGCTTTTCGGTTTGATCTCTGTCAGTCTCCTCCAGTTTCTCCGGCATTAGCAATGACAGTAAATACATAATGTCATGTCACCTTATACATCGGCTGTTCGATCACTGTCTAAATACAAACAGAGGCCAAAATTGACTTGTATATAACTAATTTATATATATTACATATAAATAGTAAACAACTACTCAGAACCACACTTTTCCATGCATTATTTGCGCTTTTACTGCATTTACAGACGTGTTCAAAGAGCCGTGTTTTGATACAAACCCGGTTCCCAGTCCCGCTTCTGTGTCGGCCATTTTGAAACACATTGATGCTGCGAGAGAACTCGAGATGTGCGGTTTGCTGCTTTACACAGTTATAACATCAAAAACACAAAGTTCTTCATAGCTAGAGATTATTAACAGCATTTATAAATTTATTGCACATGTGTTTATATCATTTTCAAAGCTAATACGACAGGCAGTCATTGCCAAATCCGTGACCTTAACTTTAGTCATGTGACTTCAGGTGCCCGAGATTTACGCCATCTTTGTTGAAGAAGAAAACGGAGTCATGGCTTTTGGCTCCAAACAGACACGTTAGTAACAAGAAGGGATAAACTATGGTCCTCTGTTTAGCTCTATACGCAGAGATTTTCACTTGGGTTGTTGTAAAATGATTTCACAACGAGAGGTTTGCCAAAGAGCAAGTTCTGCTGTCTGGTAACTCGGAAGTGTTGACAGCTCCCACTCAGTTCTCTCATCGCAAACGGTAACGCCTCCTTCTAACATAGAAAAGAGCATTAAAGTGAATGACAGCTTTATAAATTCAACATGAAGAAACTTTTTTCGAAGATAGATGGCTCCAGCGTGGCCAGCAGTCTTATTGGCAAGGTTTTCAACGTGGGGAGGATGTCGGTGACGGTGGAAGAAGTTATTGCGGAAGGTAATTTTAGACACCGGTTTCAAGAAGTAACTTCAGTTACTAATTAGTTTTTCGCCTTGTAATAGTGCAGTTGTGACTTTGTATTTTCGTCTGTTAAAGATAAGATACTCCCTTCCTTTTTAAAGTCCCTGTTATACCCTTGTTAATTAAGTGTGGCTTTTATTATCAAAATGTTTGGCTTGACTTATTACCTCGTGTGTAAATTCAAATCCTTAAACCTGTTGGAATACTGTATTGTAGTTTGAAGATCTGGGAAAAACCATCTCAGAAAGTTTGGTTTAACACAAAACTTATACCATACCATGCACATGATTTCCTAGAGACTTTTATATTCTCCATCAAAGCGACATTCTATGTGTAAAAGTACATTTTCCTGATTTGTTAAAATATTTTGTCATGCCACTGCCTTATTTTACATGTATAATTCATCATTTTCATTTTTTTAAAATATGACCGTATTAACACCTTTATCATTATCACTGTCATTCTCTTAAATTCACATTTTCACATAGGTTAGAATGAAATTTATTTGATTGCGATTGATGTACTTTAATATTACCTCTAAATAAGATAATAATTTTAAAAAAATAGAAAAAAAATTCTGATAAAATTTTTTAATGTATAAGACTATAATCCTCATCATTATCATCAAATTTGGATACCATATGACTTTCAGTCTTCGAAGTGTGCGGAAAAGTGTGATACAAGATGGTTTTCAGGGCTGTTTAGAAAAACATTTTTGTTTTGATAAGAATATTTAAGGATATCAGCCTGTTGTGTACAATATGACTGACACAAACTTTGTTTTTCATTTTACTTTCTGCAAGCTTACTTTTCCAGATTTTTTAAAATAAGGTTTTCTTTTATAAATTTTAGGTGGATTTGCCATAGTGTTCCTAGTAAAAGCTCAAAACGGACAGCGTTATGCTTTAAAGCGTATGTACGTTAATAATGAACAGAGTCTGGCAACCNAAAAGCATTTTTGTTTTGATAAGAATATTTAAGGATATCAGCCTGTTGTGTACAATATGACTGACACAAACTTTGTTTTTCACTTTACTTTCTGCAAGCTTACTTTTCCAGATTTTTTAAAATAAGGTTTTCTTTTATAAATTTTAGGTGGATTTGCCATAGTGTTCCTAGTAAAAGCTCAAAACGGACAGCGTTATGCTTTAAAGCGTATGTACGTTAATAATGAACAGAGTCTGGCAACCTGTAAAAGGGAAATACAGATTGCTGTAAGTACTTTACACACATCTTGTAACAAACAACATTGTAGGGAAAGAAACAATTAAAGGAAATGTGACAGTAATCATTATTATTATTATCATTATTTTTATTTATTTATTTATTTATTTATTTATTTATTTATTTATTTATTTATTTATTTATTGTATTTGCTTAAATTTATTTTAAGAACCACTTATTGTAGAGTAGTTAAGATGTATTAAAGGGACTCTGTAAGAGGGATTATTATTGTTCAATCACACTTATGTTAGAAGTTTTGTTTAAAGCTTTAGTTTTTAACATTAGAACAGTGATCAGTAAGCTAATTATTTGGCCGCAAACATTATTTTGCCACAAACTATTTTTTAATACTCACAAGTCACTATGATGTCACTGCAGACTTAAGATGTTGGAATAACTTTGAAATGTATCTGTGAGCACTGACAAAATATTAGTCTGTGAAAGAAGAACATTTGCTAGCAATTTACATAAACTGATGTACTAGTTTCGACAAAAGCTATTTATTTGCTAAATATGACCTTTTTTCCTCATAGAATTATTTGTTCATATTTCTTAGGAATAGACATAAATCAATATTTGCAGTACCTCTGATTATAGTAAGTTATAGGAACTATAACTTGTAAATGTCTGAAATAAAATGCTAGGCCATTTTGAAGTTGTGAATTTGAAAGAAATGTATTTATTTCTTCTGGTTTGCCCATTTTCTGCTAAATGAAGGCTATTGATTCAAGCATTCATGTCAGTTTCATACAATTGACTGTTTTGTGATATTTCAGAGCTCTTTATCTGGTCACAAAAATATCATTAGCACAGTTGAGTCCAGTATACGGCCGACTGGGAATGGCATTTATGAGGTGCTGATTCTTATGCAGTATTGTAAAGGTAAGAGTATTATGTTACAGAGGAACCAGTATTAGGTCATGTTAGCTGGAGCCAGACTTCTAAATTTTTAATTTATAATATGCAAGAAATTTTTAATTTATAATCTGCATTTGCCCTGTAACAACTGGTTAGTCTTGAAACTTTTTAATCCTACTCATTATTTACAAGTTGAAACACATACAGTAGTATTACAGAATTTTTATAAAAACTTTGTCAGGTTGGAAATGATATGGACATTTTTTATCAGTAGTGAAAAGGCATTCTGAAAATCAATACAAATAGAATATATTTACTGAATGATACAGTCAAGTCCTGAATTGTTGCTGCACTATGCTGCACTAAAATTGAATGACAGGATATTAGTTAGAGCAACCACACGCATCTGGAGTCTGTCAGACCAAATTTGAAATGTCTGGCCCAGAATTTGTGTTCTGTCTACAATATTATTGATTGAATATCAGGTTATGATGCCAGCCTCATGAATATAAATTGTAGTGTCAAAGAAATACTGTGCAGTATATTGTAATTTATCCAATTATTTATGCATTACACTGAATAGCTAGATGTATTTGACCTCTATTATGGCAAAATTTCTGATATAAATCCCCATGTTTAAAAGGTACTGTACAGATGTGTGAATTTATGCTGAATATAAGATACCGTTAAAAGTACCTAGTATGCAACTAACCAGCACAGATTAGTAAAATGTCTTAGCTGATGAGAGTTCAGAACTTTGGCATAAAAACTTCTTTCTGACAATCATCACTTAACTACTGCTTTCAATTTGTTAGAATTTTTTAATCTGCCAAAACATCTATTGTCACTTCAATTACATTAAAATTGTCTTAACCTTTCTGCATTTGAAAAGGACTGATCCATGTTGAACCAGGTACCGTTGTAAGAGTCTTTCTAACATGAAATCGACATTTTTTTTTTCTTGCAGTAGTATTCACTTTCAGACTGCTCTAATGCTGTATAATTCTCTTTCTTTTGTAATGTTCATGTCTGCAGATAACTATGATCTATCCTATTCCAGGTCATATCATCCAGAGCATGAATGACAGGTTAAATTCTGGGGGGTTCTCAGAGCGAGAGGTTCTCAAGATATTCTGTGATATATGTGAAGCTGTGTCCAGGCTGCATCACTGCCAGACACCTATTATACATAGGGACCTCAAGGTAAGAAACCCACAGACTTGGGTGAGATAGGAAGGAAATTGAAAACTTCCTGAACATGTTATGAACTGTATTAAACCTTTATACCTATATATTTATTTGAGCCAGTATAAACATTTTCAACGGGTTTCTACTGCTTATGTACAATTTAATACAATGTGTCATAATTGCAGTACTAATTGTAATGTATGTAAATATGTCTTCAATTAAGATAGCATATGTCACAATTGTTAGGTCATACCTTTTTAAAAATGTGCTGGAACCAATAAAGATTCATTGATTGATAAAATATTAATACTTTTGAAATCAAGCATTTTTTTCTCTCATACCTTAAATTGAATTTTTCAGGTAGAAAATGTGCTCATAGAATCAGGAGGAAACCATGTGCTCTGTGATTTTGGCAGTGCGACAGCAAAGTTTTACAACCCCCAGGTTCATGGGGTGAAGCATGTGGAGGAGGATATACATAAGTAAGAATGACTTTTATATAATTTTGTGTTAAGGCATAATCCATATTAATATATATGGTAATAGCTATTTCTTTCAATGGGCAAAAATTATCAAACTTTCAGATAAAAAACTATATTACAATATAGCATTGTGGTGCTTTTACTGCATAGAATAGAACTAGAGAGAATCCGTTTTTTTTTAAATTTTGTTGCTATTACTTAATAGGAATGTTCTAATTAAAAAAAATTGACAATATCTATAAAATTCACAATTTTCTCCCATTGAAATGATTCAGTAATTACCCTATATAAATAAAGTTCTCATTCCTCCCTGCTTGTGGCATCCTAAATACAGCCAAAAAAAATGACATTGATTATTTTTAGACTCTTGGTTTTGTGATGATGATTATTTATTTATTTATTTATTCATTTATTGTTCTAGGTACACAACATTATCATATCGGGCTCCAGAAATGATAGATCTTTATAGTGGGAAGTTAATTTCAACAAAAGCAGACATATGGGTAAGTCTTATTGTGTTTGGATGTGCATATGGCTATTTATCTTGATTGGATCTCATTTTTGTCATTATACAATTAGACTGTAGTTATAGCATATATTAAATGCATAGAAATACATTCAGATCTTTTCCTGAAGAATTTCAATATAAGCATTAATTGTGTGATATGTGTACTCAAATAATAAGCTGACAATAAGAGATTGATAACAGTTGTGATATTTTACATCATAGCATTGTGTGAATGGTTTTGTTTGCAATTGTGCCACCATCCTTTGTAGGTTTAAGTAATGTGTTGCCTTCCATAAACCAACCATCCAAAATAACACTAATAATTTTGAATTGAATTTACTTTTAATTTGTTGAAAACCATACAATTTCTAATAAATGTTGTCTGTTTTTGCCAGTCCCTAGGGTGCTTACTGTACAACCTGTGCTTCTTCAAGTTGCCATTTGGAGAGAGTAGTTTAGCCATACAGAATGGAAACTTTACAGTGCCAGATGATTCTAGATATTCCAAAGAGATGCATGGACTTATAGGTAAGCAGTTAATCAGGAGATTTTGAGCTATGTCTCGTCAAGGAGTAAACAGGATGTATCAGATATATGGATTAGTCTAGGAGGTGACTTATCCTTAATAATCTTCTGGTAATGAGAACACTGAAGATGTAATAACATCATTTACATCAGTAGATATCAGAGCTAAAAGTTATGAAATAGGAGACCATCAACTTTTATTATTGTTACCCTGAACAGACCCATAATTAGTAGGCTGTTCTGATACTGAGAATTAAATCTGGTTATAATGTTTTATGTTGTAGGTTACAATATCTATATAAATGGGTGATGACCATTAACTGTATTGTGGTAGTATTACTTCAGCCAGAAAATTCAAAATTTAAAAATTTTATGGTACATCACTGAGCATTTTAAATTCAATCATATATATATTAATGCATGAATTTTTTTTTATTTACAGACACTTACAGAATTACTAATTAGATTTCATGTTATCTTAAAATGTAACCACTGTTTATTCTTTGATTTTTCTTAAAATGAAGATGCTAGATTTTCAGACAAATCTTCAATATGAAAAAGTAAGAGATTTTAAACTTTTTTTAGCATTCATGCTTGAAGTAGACCCAGATAAAAGACCAGACATTTTTCAAGTTTCACATGTGGCATTTCTGCTGGCAAGAAGAGAATGTCCTGTGCCAAATTTACACGTGAGTATATATGCTGATTATTTATTAATTATCCATTGCTTTCAAAACAAAGATGGTATAGTTGAAAGTACACATATATTTTAGGCAGATGGTGGTATGATAATGATGAAACTAAAAAAAAGCTTTCATTATTGGGGCGTGTGCCATCATTAATTTCCTTTTAATAATTATTTCAAGCATAGAGATTTGTACAGATAAACACAATGGAGGCTATTGGTTTGTCAGAATTTCTACAACTTGCCTTTAGGTAATTAAATTGAATATATTTTATCTGAATTATTCATTAAACAATGTAGAATTTTTTGTCCAAACAGAATAGTCCAGTGCCAGATATTACGAAGCTGCCTAAAGCTATTTCAGAGAGTGAAGCAAGGGCAATCAAGACAACAATGTCAAGGTAATTTTGCCACTTATCAAAAGAAAGTCATTCATGTCTGCAGAGTTTGCATTTTACTTCCAAGTCAATTTTTAGAAGAGGAAAAAAAATAAATGTTCTTTTTTTAAAAAAAAGTCAAGGATTCCACCATCTGCTAATAGAACATAAGTCAAGTTTTGTATTAACTATTTGTAATATGGGCAAAAAACGATAATAATCATGATTATCATCTTTGACTTGCAGATCAGTTCAAGCTCCAGTTGTGGAAAGCACCACTATTGCTCCTAGACAAAGACCTAAAGGTCAAAGCATTCCAAACACAAAAAGTAACCTTGGTCTCCCTGTGCAGACCTCTGTAGCACCTAGAAAAAGGCCCATGGGGAGCAACTCGACAACTCCTGTTGCTGGTCAGTTATATAAGTTGTCTATATGTAGAGTATTCACTTTGAGCTTACCTTGAAATATGCAGTGATATTAAAGATATATATACACTGAATTTATTGATGTTTATTGAAATTGGGTTGATTAAACATAGATAACATGATTGTAAATTAATGAATATATTAGAAATTTATTAAACCTGTAGTTTATTTTTCTCTAGTTAAAAAAAATAACACAGTGTCTTTTTAAAAGCTGCTCATATTTTCTTTTCCTGCTTGGTTGATATTAAAGAGAGTACTGCAGATCAATTGGTTTTTCTAGTTTTATTAATGGAGTGTGATATGATTTCATTTCAGAAGCACAGCAAGGTTTCCCTTCTGCAGCCAGCCAGGCATTGACCTCCCCCGCACAGCATCTCTTCCCCCAGCAGAACAGTGCCAATCATCAACAACAGTTACATTATCAACAGCAGGAACAAAAGCAACATCAGCAGCAACAAATGCACCAACACCACCTTCAGCAGCAACATAATCAACAACAGCTCCAGCAGCAGCAGCAGCAGCAGCAACTTTTGTACCAGCAACAACTTCAACAGCAGTACCAACAACAACAACAACAGGCTTATTTACAACAGCAGTATCAACAGCAAGTTGCCCAGCAACAACAACAGGCTGCCCAGCAACAACAGGTTGCCCAGCAGCAGCAGGTTGCCCAACAGCATCAGCAACATCAGGTGCTCCTTGAGCAACATAATAAACAGCAAGCATCTGCTGGTTTCTTCCCTAATGCTACCTACCCCGCTGTTGGTGGGTATCAGATGGGGCCAATGCTGAAAGAGACAGCAGGAGGACCACAGATGGATGGTTTCAAGGTTCCTGAACCACCAAAACAGAGATCTGGAAAACAGGTATATCTTGCATACATGAATCAAAATTTATAGTATAAAAAATTGACCCTTGTCTAGCTGTTTATTCCAAGTTTATTACTTTGGCATGCCCTTAAGTTCTATAGATCTTAACTTGAGTGATGATTTTACCTTAACATTGAAGATTATTTGAAGTTCATGGTAAAGATGGACTCAGCACCCACCTGTTAGTCACTGAAAAATTATGACACCTCAATTGAATTTTTTTTATCTATGTAATTTTTCAGCAAGATAATCAGCCTCTCCTAGCATTAACTCCACCTGAGTCGCCTAAGGCTGTCAGACACCGCAGAAATGTTAGCGACACTTCAGCAATCATTTCTCAGGCCGGGAAAAGAAACAGTGCATTCAAGTGAGTAGTAAAATATAGTTCAATACGCTTTGTGCCATTGCAGGCTTAAAGTTTAGAGTAATTATGAGTAGGCTTTTTGTAAATTTATATACCTGTAGTTCACGAAATCCAGAATTCTTATGGAAATTCTTCATGATTCACATAACAACAGTGTATGATGGAGTTTGATATTAACTATCAATGATCAGGTTGAATTTAGTACAAACTATTCATTCATTAGGATCAAAGTAAGAACAAAACATTTATTCCACTGTGGTACATAACCTGGAAGTCACTCTTTCAACTTAGGTACATGTGTATTTTATTTTGTTCATGCCCCCAACTGCACCATTACAGAAATGGTCACAACAAAGTTTTTTCTCCTTTTATTGCAACAAAGACTATTTGAAGGTTTCTGATGCATTTAACATATCAATGTCACATTCATTTATAGGTTTTACAACTCTAACACACAACTGCTAGCCCCTAGTCAAGACGTATCATCTCTCAAGACAAAGTCTGCTTCAGCTACACCCACACATTCTCCCAGCAGGTGAGTAGACACTGACATGCACATACCTCCACACAGGGTGAACTTCAGTCATTGCATGTATGAGGTCCTATTATATGTATAGTGATACACTTCAATACACCATTGTAGACCTGTACCCATGTACAGTGAGGTTAACAGTATATGTAGACTGAGTAGCTGTGGCTAAGCAAATTGTGCAGTTACTGATCATGTGTTTGCTATATAATGGAATTCACTGGAATGCATTGGGCGGTCTATGAATGAAGTTCTCCCACAGATACGCACAAACTACTTCTGTAGAGGCTTTGCAATTGTTAACTACAAGAGGTGTGAACTCCCTAACTGAAAGTACGTTGAGACGGTAAGCAAGCCCTGACATTAAGTCTCTTTTATGCTCAGAATAGTAAGTGCATGGAGTAACTACATATCTTGCTTTCTTAGTCTGAAATGTGACAGCAGAATATTTCCCAGCTATTGAATGCCCAGTTTTATTGTGCATTGAGAAGCTCACCAAATGTACACTAAAATTTGGCCATTCAATAGCTCAGCATCTGGGCCATATTTTGTGACAAAGAAAGATAGTATGAAGTTACTCTGTGCACATATTATTTTGAGTTCAATAATTCTTGTCTTCACATACAAACAAAAACAAAATGTCAGGGCTTACTGATGGGTTTGGGAATTCACTTGAAGTAACTGATTTGTAAATGGAAAAGATATTCAATTGAAGCAACACCTCTTCCACTTTCTCTTGTCAACATTTTCATGTTTTTATCTTCTATCTTTTTTCTCCAATGATAACTTTTTTACAATGAACAAAGGGTTTTTAAACAAACTTTCTCTTACAGAACCCCACCCAGAGCCCTTTCTGCAAATTTCTCTGACTGGAACCCGTTTGGGGATGATTTTGGTGCACTAACAGAGGATGCAATATTTGGGAAGGAATTTGATAAACTCAGGAGAGGATCAAACAGCAGTAAGTAGAATTAATATTCTTTTTTGACTTGTGTTAAATACACTTAAATTCCCCCAACTGCATTTTGTGCATCTTGACCCATAAACTTCTAGATTTCTAACACAAACTTTATTGTATTTGATAACTGCCAGAAAAATGCTTATTTATTGATTGTTACAAAGTTGAGAAGACCATGGATTCTGTGTTTTGTAAATGGCTTACTTTAAACTGTGGAGTAACTCAAAGGGGTAAACAACCAAACCAGAAACTTGTTGAGTAAGTAGGTAGCTGCTGAATGCCCAGACTTTATTGTGCATTTAATGAGCCTTCCAGTGTATTTTAATGCCACGAAAATTGGGCATTCAGTAGCTGAGCAACTGGGCTACATCTTATGGGCGCATTTGGAATGAAGAAAGCGAAGATTAATAGTTTCTCCATGCATGTATCAGTATGGTTTTGAGTGAACTACGTGTAGAAGAGACAGTGTCGGGTCCTCCCTATATTCTCAAAGCACTTCTGGTTTGGAAGTTACCCCCACTTGCTTTGGAATTACTTTCCACATCAGTAAACTTGAAATTACAGACTCCTGTGGCCATAGCCATCCAAATTCTGCAATCAAGAGGGTTTTGTCTTGTTTTTACTTAATAAAAGTGAAGTGGTTGTTTTAAAAGCATACCTGCATATTATGAGCTCCATTTGTTTACTCATACTTATTTGCCAGTGCCTCTTTCAGACTGAAAAGAAGGCAAAATGTGGAAAAAGAAAGGATTTAGTTGCAGCACAGAGGCTCCCTTACAAACAATTCCTTTTCTAGGTATATCAAATGTGAAAAGCCGTGAAGATTTAGTGATGGATGACGATGGAGAACAGGATCCTTTTGGTGCTGCACCTTTTGCCCCACCAAGTGAGTAGTTTTCAGAGGGTTGTTATGTACCACACGTGAGGTTTATGTGATATTTGGACAAGGGAACTATGATTATGTACATAATTTAAAGTGATATGTGTATAAAGGAATATGATCAAAAGGTGATTTCAAAATGATTCAAAATCAGCAAACCAATATAAGCTGATTTCATCCTGAAAGATGTATCTTTTGATTTTGTGGCACAAGGGGGAAATCGAGTTGAGAGCATTAATTATCAGTGTTAGGGACTCCATGATTTTTGTAGAGTGCAACTTTATTTGTATTAGGCTTAGCACTATTATGTTATTTCTCTACCCTGCAAGAGTTTTCACTGAGCCTTTTAATCAAATGAATATATTCTGTTGGTGATAAAAGAGATCTGTTTGTAGCATCTAGTCTTTATTATTGATCTCAGAGGACAGCAGGAAAAAGGGACACTTAGATCATATTTAGTTATTCAGTTTTTGAAGTGACAATTAACAACATCTACAATAAAAAAGAACAAGTGCAGTTTATCTGGTTTGTTTGTTTTTCCCATGATGATAGAACATGGAAAAAATTCATTTTGCCTCATATCTATTAGTCAGCCATCAGAGCCAGGTATCATAGTTGGATTCAAGCCCATATTCCGTGATGACTCTCTATTTCAAATACCTGAACAACAGACTTTTGTACATAGAGGAGATGCCTATTACAGTATTTAGAACCTACTGAGTCGGATGCTGTAATGTCCTCATATCATACTTTTTGGTAGAATTACTGCATAAATGTGGCTGCCAGTTTTGTCCAATATTG
Source organism: Lingula anatina (assembly GCF_001039355.2). The sequence continues at coordinate 76,211 of NW_019775524.1, forward strand.
CTGGAAGACTTGGGTTGTGCTATTACACATTCCGTCAGTTACCTGCGAACCTTTCTCACATATACATATACATGAAGAAATGGATTGAATATTAAAAGGCACTGTGGTATGGATGGCTTTGTGGCAGCCTAAGTGAGTGGATGTCTTTTTTATGAATAATATACACCAAGCATGGCAATGTCTTAGGTCATCATGTTGTTAGAGTTATGTCACTTTAATGGCCCAATAGGAAACTCTATCATTTAACCGTAAGTTCCTCAAAAGATAAGCTGCAATTTATGCTTTACGTGTGTTTAGTCACTAGTTTTTTCTCCTTATTCAAATTTTCAAAGTTCAAATGGAGGATATGTTGCAATTTTTAGTAAATAATTTATTTGTTGGGATTGATGGGACCATTGGTATTGTTAGAGCCATAGATCTCTCTTTCTATCTCACATTATCTTGGTATGATATATATATATATATATATATATGCACATTCAAGCTTCCTTTGTAGCAATTTCAAGTTTGTTCATTTCCAATAGTTATTGAAGCAAGTTTCATTTTTGGCACAATTCCTTGAAATTTTACAAAGTCATCACTTTTTTCATCTCCACATTATATCCATTTAATTAATCCATCACTTGGAAAGCAATTTCATGTAGAGCAAATATTAGGTTTTTGTCATGGTAAATACATTTTAATAGATTGTTTGTCTTTTTTTAATTTTGTGTATTCTTGTTTCTGTTTACATTTCTTTTTCCCCCATGGTGTTTTTGTTTGATATGAAGTTCAGTAGATCTTCATGGAAACAGTTAACCATGCTCATTGTTAATGTCCTCAGGCAGACTACACCTCTTAAAGCCTCTAGTTTTGTTTGCCTCTTGTCAGGATTAGATTAACTCAATGTTTTAATGCTTTGATACTCATGGACAATTTTAATGATTTCCTAGAAGTTATAACCAAATGTGCTTAATCCCATGATGGGAATAGCAGTATATATCCCTTGTATTTTCACCTTATAATTTTATTCATTTTCTTATGCTAAGGGTAGTCATTTTATTCCTTCAAGTAAGGATTTAAGATTACATATGGTAGTTGTAAGGCAGAAAACCCCTTGGTCTTTCCTTAGATTTGTTAATTTCCTTACTCTTGAACTCAACGTTGGAGAACATGATAGTTCGCATTCATTTAGCAGCATTTTGTGAACAAACCGACTCCCACTTGCTGTTTCCTCAGGAGTTGCATATTCATACTAATTACTGATTTACAGTGGCACCATGATTCAAAATTCACATTTCATGTCCACAAGCCAATCAGATCCATTGTTGGTGTTCCACATGGCTTTGCTGTATGTAAATATATATTATTTGGAGTACTGAGGACAAATGTATATGGTCTCACTGAAGTCTTGGAAGGGGGGAGAATCAGATTTTTTGAGCTGAAAAGCTTACAAATGTAAGGAGTATATAGGCTTGTGCTTATCTTTCCTGTCCTTTTAATAAACATGGAATTATTCATTATTTCATGATTAACAAATTCACTAAATTAATTTGAATGCTGTGTTTGTAGATGCTTGTGCCTTAAAAGTTTTCCCTCAAATTGATAAAATAGGCTTATGTCCAATTAATGCTATGTTCCTAGGTGGGATTTTGTAGAATTTAATCTGGATAATCTGGATAGACAAATGCATAGAAACTAATTACCAATATTTCTCCCGCTTTCTTTCTGTTCCGTCAGTATCTGACTCTCATCGTCCTTTGGGTTTCAGGGTCAAGGTCACAGCAAGGGAGTGGGGCCACTTCCAGTTCTGCTTGTAGTTCACTAAAACCACATGGAGGTAAATGAGAGCTCATCCAGTCCACGTTTTATGCTTTCACCATGGACACACGACTCTTCCCCACTGCACATGTTAACTCGTATCGTAACCAGGCTACTTGATACCCGTGTGTGTGTCATGATGGTGGCGTATTTCAACATAACAGTGTATTTTACATATCGTTTATGACTGTGGCTCTCTCATATACAGGATGCAATGTATATTTTGCTTGGAGGAGATGTAAATTATAATCTGCAGATGAGAACACTGCATGTTGTGGACACGTATATTTATATTATATATATATATCAACACTGGTGTGTAGGACATTTTAGCATGTGGGTATTTTACTGAGCAGTGGATTTCTTTTAAATCTTTTAGTTCGTTTCTCTCAAACATAAGAAAATTATTTATATCAGACCAGATGTGTGTAATTTCATTTTAGAAGTGAGCTAAATTCTACTTTTTAATATCTGTGCTAAGATAAAAATTGATTTACTTTTTAGAAAATTTTGTGCGCTATTGCTTATAAGGTTTCGTACAGCATATAGCAATGCACATTTAAAGCTATTTTATCTTTTCTTTTTTATTTGTTGAATTTCTGTCAGAATCTTCATATACAGACACGTAAAACTTCTTTTATCTCTAATATGTATATATAAGACTGAAATGATTGATGAACCATGTGACACATTCAAAAATTAAAAGAAGCCTGAATTCTGTGATTTTTAATAAAAGTGATGCTTATCATGATCAGCTGCTGACTAGTGTTGTTGAGTGAGCATTTGAATGCTGCATCCTGGGGATTCCATGGCTTAGGTAATGCTGAATGTGCCCAGCATGTGCCAAGTGATATGATTTCTGTGTATTTGTCACAAACACTGTGTGATGGGCTTGTATGCACCTACCTGGAATGTGGTCGATCGGGTTGGGTCACATGTTGGGAGGTGTATGGTGAATAAAATTACGCACTTTGTCTGGATAAGAAGAGATGAAAAATGAGTACCTACAGGGGTATAATCACACAAACAAGAAAGTCAACCTGAAACCACTGTCTTATTTTTAGTCAAATGGGAGACCTTTGCTTTCGTATTTAGATATTATTGATGTCATCATGTCTGGTGGTTTTACCACACACCTTTCACCTGGGTGATTACTAGTACATCTTATGTTACATCATTTGTGTCTTACATCTGGGTGAATTATACATGCATGAATGTCTTCCTGTGCTTTTGGCATGCTGAAAATTTCCTGCTTTGTGAATCCTTTCTAGTTGTAGGCATGATGTATTACATTGGCACCTTTGTTCTGGTGTTTTGTAGTCTCTGCCGTCAGTTGTCTTATGCAGTGGTTTGGAATGCTGCAGCTGAGAAATTACACTGTTGTTGTTTTCCACAGGTGTTTTTGACTCATGCAGTGTTGCCTTTTTTTTCTTTGCAGCATTCAAATGTCTCTCTTTCTCTCCACATCTCAGTTTCTGGTTTTAGCTGGTGTTTGTGTGTGCACGCTCATGCATACATGTGTGCAGCTTTGTAGTTTATTTTTTAATTGAGTGTTGAATGAAATGATGGCAATTCTGTGCATTTCTTACTTCTTGTTATTAGATGGCTTCATCAGAAATCAATGCATTTGTGGATTTCAGTTGACCTCATTTCATTCTATATATTAGCAGAGAATCTATGGGCACTTTCATGATAAGCATAGCTTCTTGAGAACTCAAAGTGACATATTTAAACAACATAGCATTATTGTAAGGATAGTGCTCTGAAGGGCTATTCGAGAATTTATCCAGTGATTTTTATCATCTTATTAACAATTTGCCACATTTTGAGATATATTATGATTTTGATTATTTTTAAAGACATTCCCAGGATGAGGTGAATAAGCATGAAAAGTAAGGCTGTCATATGTGTGTATTTCACTACAGTACATTACTACGTGATAGTAGTTTGACTGAAAATGAAGCTTTGGTAATTTTCAACGAAGTCTGGTTCAAAAGTTTCTTCTTAGCAAATTGTATTCTTCAAAAATGGGATCCATTTCCAACAGGACTAAATGAAATGAGGCCACCCATTAAGGTTTTTGAGTTTATATTTGCAGTTGAAAGTTAGCAATTTCATATTGCTCTCAATTAATCCTGACCTGGAACAAATTGGTTGTTTGTTGTAACTAGGATTGTAGGCATAAAGTTCTCAACTAACCCAAGTATCCTGGATAAATAAATTTGAATATGAGTAGCTGACATATTCTAAAGTAGGTATTCATAAAGATCATGTCAATTTTCAAATTTGTATGGGGAATTTAACGTATTTGCCACTGGAAGTGTATGCTTATCTTGAAAGTGACCACTTTTGATTTGAGTGGTGCCATCTGTGTTCAGCTACCCATTTTTACCCATTTTATTTGATACATTTTGTTGTTAAATTTTTTGGTTATACTCCCAACAAAGTTGGGACTATACGAGGATCAAGTTGTCTTTCTGCCCATATGCAAAATTTTGCCATCTACAGATTTCAATAAGTCTCTTATCTCTAAACCTTCACTTAAAAACCTCCAGATTTGCTTATGATCCTGGCTTTCACTTCTTGAATTAAATAAATATTTTTACATACTAAAAGAAATTATAAATTTGAATGAACCTTAGTATCCAGCACCTTTAGAGAGGTTATTTTTTCTTAACTTTCGAACATAATTTGAAATGGGCAATATGGACAACCCATTTCAGAGCAAAAGACTCATGGGGCTCATGGATGAGATTGATAACAGTTCATCTTGGCCTATTTTTCCAAGGTCAGAAGTCATCTTTTAAAAAAGAAATAAAATGTTGACTTTGTTTACTCCATTTTCCCCTACCTAGAACAGTGTTGGGGGATATTGATCACAATTGGTGATCTTAATGTTTGATTTCGATCAACTTACAATGTGAGTGCATATGTAATGGAAATCTTGTTTTGTAATGTAAGATATGTTTTGCTCCATCTCTTTGTGTAAATTTACTTATAGTGTACAATTATTTATTTTCAAATGATATGACCTAAGTCATTGACTGTTTTATGGTTTGATTTGCAGATCGTCAGACAAACTCTACAAAGGCAAGTTCTGTGCACAGCACGTCGCTGGAGTCTACAAAAACCAGGAATTTGCTGGAGGCAGCTGTAGGGCTTATGAAGAGCTCTGCTGGGGATGAGTCAAGATACCATAAGTTTGATGATGTGGCCTCAAACAAGAACACCAAAGGTTCAAGGTATCGCCAGTTTGTAGACAGTGGCAGTGATGACAACCCAAGCCCTAGTGAGGATACCAGGGAAAAAAGGGACAAAGAAATCAAGGTAGTAAGTGACTCTGGGAGAAAAGAGAAGTTTGGGAAAAATTTTCCTCACGCTCAGCTCCACAAAAAGAAGGCAGATTCCAGCTCAGAAGGACAGGTGGAAAGTGAGAGTTCTCACAAAGATGTGAAACCAGAAGACTTTGGTTATGAGGAACTGGATGATGAATTTGGTAGACGGCATCCTATGGCTCCGGACAGCCAATCAGAACTTAGCTTTGAAGGAGTGTGTCAGTCTTCTCAGCTCAGTGCAAGTTGTTCTGAGAACCCTGCTGTTGAACCCGTAGCTGAGGAATCTCTGCCTGTTCAGCACGATAGAATTGTGGGACATGAATGTGGTGTCAAACCCCTTCTAGATGATGATGAACTGTCGGACACAGAATTCACAAAACCAGCCAATCCTTTTACCAAAGAACAGGTGTATCTGTCTAGTGGACGCAGCAGCTCTGCTTATAGCAACAGCCTTCTTTCATCCCCTACATCTCCACAGTCAGATGACTTGAAACTAGAGTCTGCTGATCCTTTCAGTGCTGCTCCTTTTCCATGGAGAAAAGGTACAAAGAAACGGAAGACAAAATCCAAGTCCAAAGACACTGATAAAGACAAAGGTTTATTTGAGAATGCCCCTTCTTTCAAGGGTGACAGACCCCTAAGATCTACTAGTCCTGAAAAGGAGGGAGGGCATGAGTTGGTCAACCCTCTGTTTGAAGGTCATGAGACATTACACGAAAATTTCTCACAAAATCAGGGCTATGGTCAACATTCCACTGATCAGGCACAAGGCTATTTTAGATCTCCAGCTCAAAGTCCTGAACAGGCTCTCTTGCAAAGCCAAGAATCTATTGGATATGGTCAGGGGAAATCTGCTTTTTCCCAATCATCCTACGGGCCTAGATTTCACCCCAAGATTTCGTCAGCAGATGATGTGTCCCCATCATCCACACACACACATACAGTTTCCCCTATAGCGGAGCTCCCACACAGTATGGCTCAGCACAGCTTTGAGGATAATTTTGTCGCATCCTCCCTTCCAGCCTTTGCTCAACCCCAACCAGCACATTACAGTCATCCACAGCAAATGGATGCTGTTCAGAATGCCAGTTTTTACAGCCAAAATATAGGTTATCAGACACAACATCCATCAGGCCATATATTCACCCAGAACAGTGGAGGGGGTATGGGAGGTGTAGCATCGCCCCACTCTCCTGTACAGGTGAGACCTCCCCAGCAGCAATCCACAGGAGAGGATCTATTTGGTGCTGTACCATTCCAGAACATGACCACACAGCTGATCATGCCACAGAACAGGCCCACTGCCAGGCATGGGGGTGGACCTCATGTAATCAGTGTGCTCCCAGGGGTTAGAAAGACCACGCCTACCAGGGCTAGGAGAAGAAGTGGAAGCAGGCGGCGGTCGAGTAGTTCAGGGAGCGATGGAAAACCCAGTCCTAGGTCAAGTAAGAAAAAGGACAGGTCAAAACCTGTAGATGAAAACCTTGTTGCTATGGTTCCTGGCGAGGAAGGCGGTAGTAACAGTGGCACCCTTAAGAAGAATAAATCCAAACAGAAGAAAACTCCACGTGATAAATCAGCTACAGCATTCTCCAATGAGGGGTTCTCTAACATGAGTTTTGATGACCAGGATGACTCTAAGGGACAGGAGCCTGCCTGTGTGACCCCTGCCTCCATTCATGCAGCCAGCATGCAGGCTAATTTTGCTGGCAGTGACGCGAGGCTGCTTCATACCAAATCCAGACATACAGAACCTTTCTCAGTAAGCAAAAAGAAAGGTCTGCTTAGCTAACTATTCATGTATGGCAGTTCATACAGGATTTCTATTTCTCTGTAGAAATTTGAAACAGCTTAAATTGCAATCAATGTCATAGTAAGTTAATTTGCTTAAATTCTTTTAATCTCAATCTTTGAAAGTTGTATCTGAGAATCATAGATACCGAACAGATGCCATATCATTTTATTTAGATGTATACGTGTAGTTTATTCAGTTTTTTATCAGTGATAATGATAATGCTGTGGTTATTTCTTTTGAATGGGGCAGGTACCTTGTAATGATAATTAGAAGGATGATTTATTGTCACGCCTGGCACAAATTTGTGTATGCTTCTTCTAATGCAATTAACTTGTAATTGGAGATCTTGAGTGCTTGTTTAAAGATGACATTTCCCTGGTAGAATGTTTCAACATCAAGAAAAATTTACCAATATTCCAGAGCTGAAGTAGGTTCTCTTTGTTGACCTTTTTAAAGCTGGTAAAAATTTGATCTGATGCTCTATTTACTTTTTATAATCATTTTCACACTCTGATCCATAAGACAGAGAATATACAATGCACAGAAATTTATAAAGCAATGATTTAAACTCTACACTTATTGATTTTCATAGCATATGTCCAGAGAAAGGAATTGCTTTTCATGTCTTCCATACATGTGAAATTGCTTTAGATAATAATGTAGGCAGCTTGTGACAAAATGGCTCTTGGGTCCTAGTATGAATGTAGGAATTTACTTTTGTTGTCACAAATTGCATGAAGACACTGGGTTTCGTTTAACCAATCTAGGTCTTTATTTTCCAGTGCAATATATAGTTTAAATAAAGTCAGCTGATAAAGATTGTTTTGTTTTGCAATGGTCTTTGTCAGATTTTCTACCTTGTGATGTTATTATGCATTCATTTGTCAACTGAAATTTAAAAATGAAAATCAAATTTGCACTTTAACATGGTACAAGGGTCTATTAGTTGTGCGCAATACCCTCTGAAACATTTTTATAACCCGTTCATTTTTAATTTTACTTTCATGACACTTTTTAGTTCAAAACCCTGTCTGAACTCGTATTCAAGATAATTTTTGACTGAAACTTATTTCTTCCTGTTGTCATTAAAAGATTGCGTATTTAAATATTTTAGAAGCATGGCACATTTATTCAAACTGGTGCACTCGACCTAAAACAACCTCTGGTTCGTCATACTGGTGCGCTCACCAAATGTAACTTAAAGGGATAACTCTTTGTATGAGATCTATATTTCACAATAACAACATTGTGAACAACTCATAGAAATATAATATATTCTGTTTTACCACAAAAACGGCAGTTATAGCTATTATTCTGATATCTGAGCTTGTCTTCAGATCACGTGACCTCCATTGATGGCTATACTCTGTTATAATCTCTTAAGAGATTTTAACAAAAAACCAAACTTTTTAGAAAAAAAACGGGGACTAACTTTAAATGTAAAAATGGATTCATTAACCATTGGTAAGTATGGGAAAATTGTTTACTCCAGGAAAATTCATTTTTTGGTCAAAACGAAGAGTTATTATCCCTTTAATCTGGGGGCATAAGAAGCTCAGCATCTGTGCTACGTTGTATGGTCACAGTTGCGGCGAATAAAGGCAAGATTTGTAGTTAATACATGCAAAGAAGTGTATACATACATACATGCATGCGTACGTACATACAGTGTACATACATTCAAACCTTTGTTTTGAATAATTAAAAACAGGAGCTAAGGTAAGTATTATAACCAAGGATGGACGGATAATGCATCCACCATAATTTACTTTTTTATATACACTGAAAAATTTCCTACTACATAGTGTTTTAATTATACAAAAAAAAGTCACGTTTCCGAGCTGTTTTGGTCGAGTGTGTGCGTTTTTATTTATATTTACTCCAGGGACAAAATGCCAGAATTATTTATCAATTCAACACACTTCCTGCTTTGGAGTTCAACCTATTGACCCGTTGAAAGGTTCCGTGAATGGAAGTTGTTAAATGTACAGGCGGCAATTTGAAGTTAAATCGAAAGTTGTTAAAAGTCATCCTTAACGTCAACTTCATCGTTTTGCCATCGACTGCGTCAGTGCGGAACCTCGATAGTCACTGAAAGTTTTTCTTCAAGGTATCTTATCCTTAATAATGCAAGTCTAGTTCGAAACTGTGTGATAACTATAATTTTGTATGTTTGGGCACTATCATCCAACTCGTAACTCCGTGTACGTTGAAGCCTTACGGACCCATTTTAGATAATTTTGGCATTGTAGACATGTTATCACTTATGTAATGCCGGTGGAACGAACTGAGTGTCCTATGAGACGATAGTCTTAAAGATGCATACAAAGTCAATTTTTTGTCACAAAAACCAACCAAATGCCAGCATATAGTTTCAAGTAGTATAACTAAGAGAATTTCCAAAAGGCATTGTTTAATTTTACCCGAAAATGATGTTTGAACGGATTTTTCTGCTGGCATTCTAAGCTGTATGTCAATGGGGCAGGAAAGTATGTCATGAAAGTAGGTTAAATTTACAACCAAAAATTTAAAGAAAGGAGCAGTCTAAAGGTTTTTTATGGCTGATCGAGTGATCTATTCAGTTAATCCCTTGGCATGTTGAATTTATTTGAGTCATATCAGAATCTAGTAGAAGTGGTTTACATGTGTTACTGGGAATCCACGCTCCACCGATGCTCGCGTCTGTACCTTTAAACGTGTTGTGGCAATACGCCGATACTCTGGAATATCGAACCAGTTTGTGTAGAGTTCGTATACTGATAGGTCAGGCTTAATTCCCACGTAGGATTTTGCCTTTGTTTGATCTTAAGTTTCTGTTTTTCTTTTCATATTTGCAATGTCACGGTCAATATAATTTGGTGTAGACAGTACTTATAACAATTGCGTTAAGCAAAATTTGGAAAGACAGAAGTATTACCCTCAACACTTAAAAGAGGCTCCTCAAAACACTTGTTTTCCCCATCGCATCCAACGGATCAGAATGCTGGGTACTCAAAGCTTCCGATCGAAAAAGGATTGAGAGCTTCGAACCCTGGTGCCACAGAAGACTCCTCAGAATCAGCTGGAAGGAAAAGAAAACCAATGAATAAGTTCTACACAAAATCAACTGTGAGGAGAGACTTCTTAACATCTAAGACAAATAGAAATTTACATCCATCGGACATCAACTGAGAAAAGAATACTCACTCGAAAAAAGACTGTTGATGGGATCAGTGTATGGGCAGAGACGACGAGGGAGACCGAAGACCAGGCTTGGAGACAACATTAAAGACATATGTGGGATGACTATGGTAGAGATAAAGAGAAAAGTGCAGGACAAAAGGCAGTGGAAGTGGCTCGTGCATGGGGCCACGACAGTTCGACATCGAACTTTTCGTAACTGATGATGAGACAGTACTTTCGAGTAGTACATTGCATCTTTTTGTTCTTGCGTTTATACAGGCATTCCACATAGCAATAAATGACTCATTCTCCATGCATCTACCCTCATACATGTACCTTGCAAATAAATTCCCCCTTCAGAGCCGCCCATATACATTATTTTCCTATGACTGTTTCACTTTTAACATTAAGAATTAATACATTAAGAACCGTGAAATATATATTGAGAGACAATGTTTTAATATACTTTTTCGGAAGGGCACGAAAAATGCGCTTTACGACTTTTTAAAGACGCAACTACTCGATCGTAGGCACGAGAGCGCAGATTGGGCCAATTTGAGTTTATGTAGGATGAAATTGGAGGAAGTATACATGTCGGCGTGAAAAATATTGTGGTGATTTTAATTTGGTCCTAGATCCTAGATTGGGCCAATTAATGCTGGTGATGACACAGGCCTTTTTTTTAATCACACAGAAGCAAGATGGAATTACATGTTTTTTGAGGAAAATAAACCACGCCAATTTCATGAAAAAAATTGGAGCATCATCTCACATTTTAAAAACATACGCTCCCTGAATTGTTTCGGGTTCGGTAGCTGTCATTATAAAGTCGGCCTAATAGACAAATTGTATTCTCTCAGAACATATCCACTTTGTGACAGGTAATTACATCGGTGAAAGCATTCGACTTGTTTATGATTTGACACAGTAAACGGACGTAGTGTTTCTGGGTTACTTTTACTTATCCACGTTCCATTTAGCCACGTTTTATAGGCTGTCGATTTTTTTCGACTTTGGTAATTCAGTGAGGAGATACATATCATTACAAGGATAGTAATGCTGCAGGTAATCAAGGGGGAATTTGTCGGGATCCTTAAAATTCTCAGGTGATCCCCCTTTCACCATATCTTTTTATTAAATGCACCGGAATACTTTGGACCTTATAATTATACTATCAAGGAACACAAATCTAAAAAATAAAGACTTTCATTTTCAATCTTATACTTAATGGCAGGGAGGAAGTTGGAAGTATTTCTAGTCTAACCACTGCTTTTTTTTACCTTGTTTGATGGGTCCTATTTTTTTTTACCATATATGCAGACAGTATTATTATATTTATTATATTTGTGCTCTTCTCAGAAAAGTCGAAGAAACAACAGAGGGTATATTTAGGAGTTTTGATGTTGGAATAATAATGATAAATGCTGAATAAATTGGCAGGATATACATTATCAAACACCAATTTTAATTACCTATGATTTTGTTGTTAGTTTGTCTAGTCACTTTTTCTGTTCCTTGTCAAATTTTATACCTACTTTAAAATGTTCACAAGAAAAAAACAAATTTGGAGTGTGATTTCCTCGATAAGATGCTTGGTGAAAAAAGATGAGAAACTGCCAATAAGTTCAAAGACAGCTTTTCAACTTAAGTAGTAAGCCAGGGGCGGATTGAGGCCGTCTTCGGGGTATTCCGGAAGACGGTCAGATTTTTAAGTTTATTTTTATGTTTTGACGGATATCTAATTTTTTTATGTCGGAACATGGAGGATGGATTAACAAAGATTATCTGGAAGACTGTCTGAAAATAGCTCTGGATCCGCCACTGTAAGCGTACGATCAATTACAGACGTTGGTACATTACACCTTTTTTCTCACTTTTCAATTCCCAGAGTATGAGTGAGTATTTTGTGATGTTCTTTTTTATGATGCTATATATTTTCATGGACAAAATTACGTAATTATGTCCGAGATATTACACTGTTTAATAAACAAAAAAGTATACATGAAATCATGCATGTCTGAATCTTACTTGGTAAGACCAATTTAGACCCGATGTATCCAGGTAAAGTGGATGATTTCATTTCTACACTGACCTAAGATCTTTTCACATCAAATGGTCTTCAATAGCAATACAGCTGCTGTACCGTCAAACTGAGGGCGTCCGGACGACAATTTACGGGTCGTCTGCTTGATTACATCTGATACTGAAGAGCAAGGCCACTCAAAAAGAAAGTGTGATAAATCTGAAAAAAAAATGGGTTTAATTACACGCGTTAGGCTAGAGAAATTAAAATAATGATAAACACCATTATTTTGTTCAATTGAACTTGGTTCAAATGCAGACTCTCGCATCTTAAGACCCATGGTTAAGCTATTTGTACATGTAGTAACGCTTGGTGTCGCGATAACACAATAAATAAATAAATAGATAAATAAATAAATATTGAATCTCGTCGAAACCGTTTCATCAGACGTCACAGCAACTTTGTGGGATGATTGTTCACATTCAGACATCATTGTTTGATAACAAGCCAAAGTGTTAACTTAATAAAAAAAATGATACTGTGGGTTTGACTGTCATATCAAGTTGGGGTCAAGATTCACCCATAATGAACTGGACGTTTTTGTGGTAACAATAGAATGTAACCAATCAATTGGAAAGTGGCTTCTTTCTTTGCCGTCGGTTACCTTGCTTTCCCTGTTAGTGGTTAGATAATTAAAGAGATTAGCGTTGATTAAGGAAGGCCGCCTTGCGCCAGATTATGAATGGTGAATGCAAGACAAGGTGTAAATTGTCCCTAAACGGGTAAAGGGCTTCGTTTGCAGATTGTTTACAAATTGGTTCAAGCTAAGCACCCTCCAGTACTTATAGGTGTATAAATGGGGGGCCATTTATGAATCTCGTCACTACTTCTACAAAACGACCATAGTGGAAGGTGAAAAAAACTTTGAAAACAAAAACAAGGCGTCCTTTTGTAATAGAAGACATACATATCGTTCGTGGAACTCTTGAATCTCGTTTGAAACCGTTTCATCAGACGTCACATTATCGATCGCTGGAAAATCTGGCCAATTTTCTAGGCTTCTCTACTTGATAAACGCATCGGGAACATTAATTATCAAGGCTCTCCGGTTGACATTTAAAGGAAGATTCTGAAGCGCCACGGTTTTGATTTCCCCCCAAGTCCATGGATGCTCTCAGGAGAATAAGCGTTTTATTATTTCTCTTCTCCACTGGGTTGCAGACAACTGTTTCCAGTCATCTGGGACTAGGCGTTGAGCTGGGAAGGTGTCGCACTCGATGTTTACAGGTAAGAGGGATATTGGTTGTCAGACTACATTTTTTTGTATTTATTATACTTGTGTATAGGTAGGCCTATATGTGTAAAGTCATACCGCTTTGACGTCGGATTGTTACTGTAACACTCATGTTCAAGAGGGTGCGTTCTTAATCTTGTGTCGCATATCGAAGAATGACAAAGTTAAAAACATTTACTTTATAAGTTGTTTCCGCGAAACACCATTAACGTTTTTGGACGCATAGCTACGATGCCACTTGAGCGAATAAAAGTTTCATCCCTCATAAGCTGCGTCAAGTACAGGCCTATATACACAGTCCGAAGCTGTGTGACATCTAGTATTGCGGATACAACAGCCTAGTTTAGACAGCATCTTATTCATCATTACATTTCTTCACTGATTGTTTCATTGCCTTGTGTTAACCCTTCTTGCCTTTGGTATCAAGTTACTGTCTTGTCACATATATTTACAGTCCCTACATATATTAATAAAACAAAAGGATTAAGTCATTTTGTATTCAATCCCGGATCAGACCCTATTCCACTTATATTGTTTGTCAGGCTCCTCACAGCCAGCACTGACAGCTGACATATCTGACGACAAATACTTCATGTGGAGTTTATCCTGATATTTGTACGACGATCAGTAGGAGTGTTACTCGATTTAATCTTGAAACCAAAGATATACTTATAGTGCCATGATGAGAAGGGACCTCTCACGCAGAGGTACACGGTTGACTCCAACCTTATGAACTTCCTCTCTGTCCGTGAAATATAATGACAGTGGGTGCGAAAATCAAAGTACTGTCCATTAGCAAAAGACAGTGTCTTGGATACAGGGCCGATAAAAATCATGCGTCTGTTTATTTTGCCCTTTTTAGCCCCGTCACAGTTAAGGCATTTCTAAAAAAGCGTGGTCAAAATGTGTCCAAATATTCCTAAACAACGTCGACAAAACGCGATGGAACAATAACAGGCAACTTTAAATATTTCACGTTTTTGTACAATTGTTCGCAACTTTATATATGCCATCGATTCCATTATTTTCTTATTTTAGTTTCTCACTTTGGAAGTGAACGATGAAGAATGTCAGAAGAACGGGAACTGTAAAATGGTAAGTATGGATAAAGTTCTTCCCCGTATTACCCATAAACTTCCCGGCCTTGTGTAAAACCTGGCAAAATCGAGTTGATGGTGCTGTTGCTAAATCTATTCTTTTTCGTCCAATTGTTATTTTAATAAACTGTGTGGCGCCCAAACGAAGCTGAACACAAGCTGGAATACTCAAAATCATAAAATATTTGTTAAATACAGTACAAAATGTCGGTTGTTACTTTCTCGATAGCTAAAGAGTGTTACCATTGCTACTATACAGTACAGAGAAGTAAACGCTGTATCGAAAGTAGAACTCGAGGAGGAGGGGGAGGATTTTTTGAGGAACCCCAAGATATCCCTCATGTCGTTGCGTAGTGAAAACGGCAGAACTTAGTCCTGGCGATTTTTTTCAGTGCTGGGAGACCTGTGAATTCCTTCAGTGGGAGCCAAGCAAGTGGAATGTAATGTGTAATGCACCTCACATATGTGTAAGTAATAAGAAACTTTGGATTTTTCAATATATACAACACGTAATTTATCTAGATAAGTCCAATAACACACACACACACACACACACACACACACACACACAGAGAGAGAGAGAGATCGAGAGAGAGAGAGAGAGAGAGAACGAGGTAGTAACATTCTCTAATATCCAGAAAATGAGAACATAAGGTACCTTTGTCTTTTCACGTGTAGCGTACAGTTTTCTGTGTTGCACCAGTTTATTTGGTCTTAAAATGTAATTAACTTGCGGGGGTTTTAACTACAAGACACAAGGTACCTATCAATATTAATCAGGTTAACTGGTGTCAAGCACACGCACTTCGTTTAAGTGACTGTCCTACGACATAACCAGTCTATTAATTTGTCTGTCTCTCTAACTGGAGCGATAAAGAAAATGGTACCACTCGATGACAAAAAGAGCTTATTTTCATTTTTGAAATGAAAATTTCGCCATTGCATTGCATAGTCATTGTATACGGCCTTTTTTTGCATTGTCACTTTGTTCACTCTAAGGCGCATTGTACTCCCACTTGGTTTATGAAGCCACGTTAACTTAACTGTCCATTTTAACACGTGGGAATACCTTGGTTTCGCCTAATTTGTGATTTTGGGTCAATTTTAACGGGTCAATAATGTGCCTTACAGCTAAAATAAAGAAATCTATTATTATTCATTTCACAGGAAGTGAAATTGTATTTTCATCTTTATAAATGACATGGATGGAGGCCGTTTGAAAAGGGTAAATCATTACATTTATTGCTCTACAGATGAGGGTATCTGGTGTTAGCCGTATCAGTCAGATTCCGCCCCAAGCTTTGATTGACGCTTTCTCCCTTTTCGCGAAATCCGTTGATCGTTATTTATTTTTCATTTGAGATACAATCCTGAAACTTTCAATGTGAACCAAAGTGTGGAGTATAAAATTGCAGGTACGATTTTTTGTGAAGCCTTTTTTCCAGATCTAGAGATATGATTTCCGGGGAGAAGAAAGGGCCAATTTCACGTTTTTGTAGATAAAATCTGAACTGCACCTCAAAATAAAAACGCAAGCCCCTTGCCATGTAACACAATTAAATGCGTAAGAATTTTACTGAACGCTGCCTTGGGGACCAATTAATTTCCAAAACCTATAATGCCATTTTAACACCAAAATGCATTTGATACGTAGGCTACTCGTAATCCGAGAAATAACTTTCCAGTAATTATGCCCAATCATAATTTAATGATCATTTATGCCCAGTAACAGTGCTTTTGTTTTCCCCTTACCAATGTAAAATTTTTGCATGTTATCCAGGCACAAAAACAGGGTAATTAAAAAACCCGGGCAGAGTCACGCTCAGTGTTGCAAATCTTATGTAAATCCTGTAAACTAACGGGGAATTAGACACGCAAAGCAGGATGTAGTGAGGCAAGGTTGATCTTTTTTTCAAGTGCAATTAATATACTGTAGCTTCATAATATTTTCAAAACAATGGGTATGGAGTTAGAAAACATCTCAGCATGAATTCACGTGGTTGTAGTACAACACAAGGCGTGGGTAGCGCACGTGGCTTGCTTGGCTTTCTTTCGCTAGGGTCACAGATTGTTCTTTCTCCAAGTCTACTGTGATGATGTATGGAACTAATGTCATTACTCAGAACATAGTAGCCGCTGGCTGTATTTATTCCAGCTCACGGTGTAAAAATATATAGGATTGATTTGACTGGCTGTTATCTTATACACTGTACAGTTTATTTTAAATATCTTATCAATTCAATTACATCTTAGTCCACATCTTGAGTTCATATCTTATTATTTTAACTACCTTTTCATTTATTTTAGTCATCTGATTCTGTTCATTTTACCCATGTAAAGTCTACTGAACATTTTATATGGATTTTTGACAATAAATAAATATTATTATTATTATTATTGTATGCCAAATACGCATTCTCGGGTTAGCACATATTTCTCTTCCAATTGCTTTTGCAAGTAAACCCTGCTATAAAAGAGGCCAGCTGTCTTGATACCTCCACGTTAAATGACGACAGGATATCATTATTATTAATTATTGGTTTTAACACAAAGCTATGAACTTAGCTATGCGACCTCTATGATTTAGCCAGACTGACTTTCGTCACCGTTTACGTCTACCATCATTTCCAGTGCAATAAAACTAACCATTCCTTCATTCTGATCCTGTATCAATGGTAATGAAGCGAGTGACGAGCTTTGTATGACTTAACGTGAACATAATTACGCTTGCGATTTTCGTTAAAGTTAAAACAAGTAACAATTAATTGTTCTGGTGATAAAATGAAACTAATTTTGATGATGTTGTGATAGATGTTTTTCATAGTTTCCATAGCAATATCCGATCATGAATAACCGAGATCTAAAGGCAACATATCTGCATGGACTAAAAAATTATTTAGATTCAGTTCGGTGTATTTCAATTATGCATTTCTTTTTTTAAATCTAATTCCAGTTTCCTGGTTGTAAGAGCTCTTGTGAATTCTGGGATCACCACTCTACAGGTAAATAGGCGCCGCGTGTCTTGACATTTTTTTCTCTTTGCATATGACTTTATTCCTGGAAAACTACAAGCATTGTTGTTTGAAATAAAATAAATAAAATGAATTTATCACTCACATGGTTCTATTGTCTAAGGATCCAAGATGCTGCTGTAATCCATATGATTAACCACTCTTTTATTTTATATTTTAGCGATAACACAAAATCCCCTTTATGAGCTTCTAAAGCCCATCCAAGTCAAGAATAACAACGGAGCTTTACGCTTAGAGTGGATACCACCTGTTTCTGAAAAAAATTCAGAGCGTTTCGTCTATATTTTAAGCAGCCGGGATGTTAATGATACTTTTAGTGACTGGTATACAGATATTCAAGTAAGTGTCATTGGTGTCCTTTTGATAGCTGGCGGATCAAGGATGTTATGAATAATTGTGCAGAATCTTGAAATATCAGACATTCTGGCATCAGTGCCAGTACCAGAGATAGCGTATTATGTTTCTTACATCCGTTTGCATCAGATATTTTGATCTTTTTCTTAAATGCAATGACTCCATCCCATTGTTGATTAAAATCACCAGGTGCTAATATAAGAATTGAGTAGAACTTTGAAAAAAGAAGTTGAGGAAAAAGTCTGTATGTATTGTTCTATACAAATAATGACAAAGAAATGATATTGCACGTTTTTTTTTCAGACCGCTGACATGTGGGTTGAGTATGAGGCCACCTCGTTTTCGAACCTGTCGAATACCAAGTATCAATTCCAGTTGATTGTGGTTAACGAAAATGGAACTGTGGCGATTTCTGAGACAGAGACGCTCGATCTTTCTCATTTACATGGTGGGTAGGCCTATAATTTCAGGGCATCTGTGTAGGGTTCATTATGAAATGGAACCAGACAAAAACATCTAGTATCGTTAATAGAATGATACATTTTCCTCGATAAATAACACAAAAATCAAGCAAATAAAGATGTAAAAACACATTTTGATATGTTGTTTTTACGGTAGAGATGGATCGTATGACGCACACCTGCTGGAAATTGGCGGTTTTGTATGGCTCCTTCCTTGATTTGAGCAACAATAATTGTAAAGCAATACGTCAAGAGGTAGTAGGTAACATTTTTCTCCACTTCAATAATGATAAAATTAAGAGACTGGCATTATCACAGAAGAAGCTACCGGATGAAAAGAATGGAAATCATGACGGGTAGCACGAGGACAAGACATCCTTGCAGACGCATAAAGCTGGAAAATTATTTTCATAATCAACTTCTTAGAAAAGATGAAAAAATTCTATTATCAGCACCTTAGTTCATCTGAGTCTGTACTAAGAAGGCAAAAAGACATCAAAGAATGGAAATTAAATTTCACACTGGGTATTCACGTATGCTAAATGGTTTGAAGTCTGACTGTTTAAAATTGATTAAAACATACACTTTGAAGATTTTAAAGTTCTTTCCAAGTGGTATAAAATAAGATGATGTGTAACATTTAAATAAAGAGCACCTGCATCCACACACGATGCCTCTCAGACCATAATTTAAAGCAAATTACTATAAGGAGAGATGAGATTTATTGACCTTAACAGCAATGGTTAAAAAATCAATATTGAAAACCTCCAGATATATAATGATTGAGTCGTATGATGTCAGATTTAAGACAACAATGCCTTTGAAGGGCTTAGTAGAAAATGTCAGTGTGCAAGACCCCTGGCAAAAATAGACAGCAGTTTGTTTCAATCTCACACACTTTCACAAAAAAAGTGAGTTATGGCAAGCAAATGGTAAATTATATCCTTCAAGCTCTACCTTCAAAGTTAAGTTAAATTTAATAAAGGGGCAATTTTGGTAATTTAAACACAATGTTACATCTCAGACATATTCAAATCCCTGCATGATGCCAATTACTGTCAACCAACATGAGTATTGCAAGTTACCTGACATGAAATGAAAGAATTATAATTAATTGGTGTATATCATTTCTGTTTGCCAATCAATCTCTCTTTTCTCAGAATTGGCTTCTACCTTGAATGATTACTGTAAATTTGATGTTGAAGCCAAGAAAGTGTCAACTCCTCAGCAGAACACCACCTAGGTATCTTTGCTAAGACTGTGGTATGCATGGTTGAACAGAGAGAGCTTTAAATATGGCTGCTTTCACATAGACAACATTTACCATATTACACATCAAATTGACTGTTTTTGATGCATTAAGATCCATATTTTTTCAATTCTTATAATATCTCTTTTTAAATGCAAGTTTTGGTGAAAAGAGGTGGAGGTAACCATTGCAAATTCACATATTGTGTTTTGTTGAATAAAAAAAATCTATTTTTCAGCTCCCTCACATCAGCCTGACAACCCACTTAATATCTCAGTGATTGTAGAGAGAGACAACAGTTCTACATTTGCTTATGTCCACTGGCAGCAGATGTCTGCAGAACGCACTGATTACAGTGTCTTCTGGGGAATGGAGGACTGCAACGTGAATAGATCTCTACCCTACTGCACTATCCCGCCTGACTACTTTGCCACATATATAACAGACAGCTTGGAAGGGGTAACATATAATTCAATCCTTGAAACTTCTCATTAACTATTTAAAATTAATGTGTAAGTGTTTTAATGTAAATGTTTTCTGCTTTATTATTAAATAAACCTTATAATTGTTCTTTTTTTTTGGTAAAGCAATCAGTAATATGAACTGTACATTTACATATTTTGATAATGTAAGAGAGAGATAAATTAGTAATACATTATGCAATCTTATGGTCTGAGATGTTAAATTTTCACATTTTGTCTATACTTTTAACTAGGATGTTGAAGTCAAGCTGAATGCAGATTTAACATTCAATTCAAAGTACTTTGTGCAAGTTGAATGCAGCACAACTGGTATGGTGTCCCCCAAGATTTTCTTCTGCACCCCTGGGTGTGAGAATCCAGACCCTACCTTCACTGTGTGTCTCCCAGATGAAGTTATTGAAAAAGACCATAACAGTATGTCTTTTTACTCCATTTTAGAACAAAACTCATTATTGTTTAGAACACAAATGCATTTTTTAAAAGTATGATGTTTAACTAATTTCTAACATTGTGTACAAATTCATACTTAAAAAAATGAAAAAATTATTTTGCTCCTCCCACCTTAAGTGCATTAGTAAAACAAGGCAGCAAAGTTGTCAAATGTACAGACAAAAAGCAGAAAATAATGATGCACAGAATAATTTTTTCCCAATTTTGATGCAATAATACATTATACTTAGCAGCAAAATCAGCACCAAATTTTTAATCATGCACAAAAGGTAACATTATATGAATATTAGGAATGTATAACTAGCATAAGGCTTCAGGGCCGTGAGAGTTCAAATTCACACTTTGAAAATGCAAGAATGAGAAAAATGAAAATTTCACGAAAAAAATTGTAAAATTCTGTATGACAGTCCCAAGAATCATTCTTGTAAGTCACAAAATAATAATTAACACATTTTTCCTTTAATTGCAATTGTGGTGGCAGTGCATGAAATAGGATTTTTGTCAATTTTTAATGGTTTACATTATGACTAACAGCAAAATAACTACCAATTTTTAATTATGTACTTTACATAACATGGGAATTCATAAAATGTAACTATTATATGGTTTCATGCACAAATTTCCACACTAAAAATACCAATAAGAGAAAAATGTAAATTTGGCTAAAGAAATTGCATAATTAACTTCCAGAAAAAGAATGCAATGAAATTGGTTTTCCAACCCAAGCTCTATTTCAGTCCTATGAGTCTTTTCTGTAAGTTTTAGAATCATAAGTAACATGGTTTTCCATAAATGGTCATTATGGCAGCAGTGGCAAAATAGGTTTTCTTCAACTTTGATGCAATATTACATAATGCTTAACAGCATAATCACCAACATTTTTTTAATATTACATAAGTATCATGGATATTCAGAAAATGTGACAAGAAGTCACACCTTGAAAATGCCATGATGTAAAAAATGAACATTTAACACACTAAAAAATGCAAAATGTGCCTGCTGACTATTTTCATAACAATGTGCCATCACTTAATTGCTTTCTTGGTTCCATTGATGATAGTAATTGCAGTGAATAATGAGGAGGAAATGCCAAAGACAAAACAATTGCAGTAAATAATGAGGAGGAAATGCCAAAGACAAAACAATGTCGGGTCTTTGTGTGAGTTTCTCCCTGAACACTTTTTGCGTGTTTGCAATCTCATATACTCATATCTAATTATTGTTTGCTGTTTAATGGTTAGTGCTGCAATTAGAACGATGTTTTAAAGTCATTAAAAAACCTTGTTAAAACCAGGAAGTAGATTGCAACTAACAACTGAATTGCATAGAACCACGATCCGATGTTGTTTAATGATTTAGATGTCTTTTTTTCTAATAACTTGCTGCATTGACGGACAGGGCAACAAAGAACGTTTCTGAGAAAAAATCCTGTGAGGATAAAAAACTTTGTCATGTGCAATTTTTGCATGTTTACAATTTGATATGCACCTCTCTAATTATTGTTTGGTGTTTTATGGTTAGAGCTCCAATTAATTATTTAACCATCTAAAAACTCATTACAATATTGAAAAAAGATACACCATTACACAACGATCCTGGCTTGGTGATAGACATTTAAACAGTTTTTCGGTGGCTATGAACAAAAAATGTAACATCATCCTGCCCCCACCCCCACCCCTTCAATTTCTGAAAAAAAATCACACTAATGGTCTCCTCTTCAAATGAGAATTTTGATTAGCTGAGTCATAGTTCTAAACAGTTGGCACTGTTCGTCCTCTAAAATACCAAAATTTTTCTGGGCCCTTCAGCAGGCCCCAAACCCCATGCCAATGGGGGGAGGGGTGGTTACACATCTGCAGACCCCCCTTAAAATAATCCTGGATCTGCACCTGTATAAGTTTGAAGACAGTAGGTCAAACTATTTTCCATGAAATGTTGTGTGTTAAGATACTTCATGGTATATCTCACTTCATGAGATAAATGCCCTGGTTTTGCTGACAAATTTACTTCTTAGGATAAAATGCAAGTTCATTTCCAAATAAGATATGGAATAATGGTGAGAAAGTCCCTATTGCAGGCCTTACGTTTTGAAAAATAATGTTTTTGAACTGTAAATATGATTCAACATAGGTAAACTGTATGTTTTAATTCTATTTACAAACGTACCAGTATGGCTGAAAGGATTTCAGAATCTGTATAAACATTAGAACTTTTAGGTGCATATCTTGAGCAATTATTATATTATTATATTTCTTAGTTATTATATTTCTTATAATATTTCTTTTTAAAGGCATGTTTTGGTGAAAAGGAATGGAGGTAACCATTGCAAATTCACAAATTGTGTTTTTTAAATTATTGAATAGAGATAAAATCTATTTTTCAGCTCCCTCACGTCAGCCTGACAACCCACTTAATATCTCAGTGATTGTAGAGAGAGACAACAGTTCTACATTTGCTTATGTCCACTGGCAGCAAATGTCTGCAGAACGCACTGATTACAGTGTCTTCTGGGGAATGGAGGACTGCAATGTGGATAAATCTCTACCCTTCTGCACTGTCCTGCCTGACTACTTTGCCACATATAAAACAGACAGCTTGGCAGGGGTAACATATAATTTAATCCTTGTAACTTGTCATTAACTATTAAAAATTAATGTGTAAGTGTTTTAATGTGAAAGTCTACTTCTTTATTATTTTTTTGGTAAAGCAATCAGTAATATGAACTGCATGTTTACATATTTTGATAAAGTAAGAGGGAGTTAATTAGTAATACATTATGCAATCTTATGATCTGAGATGTTAATTTTTCACAAAACTAATTTTTGTTTCTACTTTTAACTAGGATGTTGAAGTCAAGCTGAATGCAGATTTGACTTTTAATTCAAAGTACTTTGTGCAAGTTGAATGCAGCACAACTGGTATGGTGTCCCCCAAGATTGTCTTCTACACCCCTGGGTGTGAGAATCCAGACCCTACCTTCACTGTGTGTCTCCCAGATGAAGTTATTGAAGAGGACGATAACAGTAGGTTTTATTACTCCATTTAAAAACAAAACTAATAATCTTTAAAAACACTATTGGTGTTTTTTAAAACTACAATATTTCATTTAATTCAAACATTATGCACAATTAATTAATTAATTAATTAATTAATCCACCCCCCCAGACAGTACACCAAGACTGTGTATAACATATTGTTCCATATCAGTTACAGTAACTGCTACTACCTGGGCCCCCATTTGCCATAACCTAACCTATAGCCACAGTGAGAACAAGTGGGCAGTAGTCATCTCGTGGCCTCCCCCTGCCCAAGGTGTTCCCATTAGATACAATGTGTCCTGGATGACAGACTTCAGAGAAGGCGACAGCATGTACAGTGCAGGTCAAACATCTACTACAGAGAACCATGTGGTGCTGATGTTGCCTGGAGGACAACATTATGAAGTTTTGGTATTTATGCTTCTAAGCTTTCTTTGATTTTCCTTATATTAACATATTTTCTCTGCTGGGGTGTTATTTCATGATTTAGAAAGACAAGATGTTTGTTCTCTTTCATTTAAAATTCTAATACATTGTTTTAGAAAGGAGTCTGGTGTTTACATTAACACCCTAAATTCAGATATTGTTGAAGAATTCTATTCTTAATTATTTTTTAATATTTTAGGTTATGGCAGTTTACAGTGATCCAAAAGAGTCCCAATACAGTGATTACTTGTATTTCAATTTATTAGCCAAGGTTCCTCAAGTTGAAGCATCCAAGAATGGTACAAGTAAGTTATTACAGTTTTTTGCAAATCTATCTATCGCAGCAAGGAACAAATACCAACTTAAAACTAAAAAATTTATCAAAATACTTGTCATTGGGAAATACTCCGTTATTCACCCTCAAAGCTTTTCATGTATATGTGCTTGATGTACCTAATGGTGCTATTTTCTAATTCCAGCAGATGGGATTAAAGTAGAGGACACCAACGTTAGTCACTTGCTCATCATTGTCTCAGTCACTGCCAGTGCTGCAGTGGTCATTTTCAACCTCGTCAACTGTTTTATTTGTCGTTGGAAACGTAACAAAACCATTGAGACTAAAGCAAGGGCCATGGCCAGAAATAACAGTTACAAGTCTTGCTCCAACAGTAAGTTACAGTTGTCAATATTTGGGTACTGTTACTTTTTACAGATTTATTTCCTCAAGAAGCTAATTTTCTGTCTCAACTTTACAATGTGTAAATCACTTAAAATAAAGCATAAAGTTAAATCAAGCAACTTAATTAGACTTGAGATGGGGTTGGGGTTGTGATGTTCAAAAAAACTGTCCTTTTGATCAAGAAATCTGAATCAAAATTTGACCTAGGTTCTATGAGAAACATCAGCTTTACAGTGAAAAAGAAACCACTTTTTTAGTAAGAAAAACACCACCATCCAATTTCTGTCTGCAATTGATCTCTCTTTTTCCAGGTCCTGGCTTTTACCCTAGTGACCAGTTGATCTCAGTACAGGACAAGTGGGAGATCGCCCCTGCATTTCTCACTTTTGGTCACCAGCTTGGGCAAGGGGCATTTGGCAGGGTTCTTACGGGGTCTTATAATGGCAAGAGAGTGGCCATCAAAATGACCAAGAGTGAGTATCTCTGTTATATCATTTTAGATATTCAAAATGAGGGTATATCCCTTAAATTTACTCCCCTACACCATTATTCCCCAGCATTGTTACTCCTCACTTTGCACAATTATTGTAGGGAGTAACAGTGTGGGGGGAGTAAAAATATTTATGCAAAGAGTAGTGATTCAAGGAAGTAGTATCTCAGGGGCTGTGTTAATTCAGGGGCTTTACAATACGGGTAATATTATTATTTTACCAGGAGTAATAATGCATGAAGTATAATGATGTGGGGGAGAGTAACGATGCAGGGACATAATTACATATAAAGAGATGACCTGCAGGGAGGGACCTGAGTTTAATTAGAGTTTTTCTTATATATCAACTGATGTTTTTGTAATGAATAATCTAATCTCAAATACATTTTTTTTCGTAGAAAATGCTCCACCTTCTTACAAGGAAGACCTTCTGGCAGAAATCTGCTTGATGAAGAAGATAGGTGCCCATCCTAACATTGTTTCTTTGATTGGCTCCTGTACAGTGAGAGAACCCCTGGCTCTAGTAATGGAATACATGCCCCACGGAAACCTTCTCCACTTTCTTAGGTATTAGATCAAACACATGTTGGAAGTTTTTCTGATATCTATAAAATAAGATGAGCCAGTAGATGCTATATGAAACAAAAAAGCATAATTTACATTTTTTGCTTATATCATCCTTTGACTTCTGATAAAAATGTTTGCACAATTTTATGGTGAATAAAAAGTATTTTTTATTGTAAGAAATCATCCCTACTCAGTTGGGCCTGTAGCAATAGTCCAAAGGTTCAACAGTTCGAAGGTTCATTGATCCTAATGTTCATTATAGAACCTTCGGACCAACAAACCCTTGATTAAAAAACTGATGAAAATGTTGCAATTTTTTGGATCAATGAACCTTCGGATTATCGAGACACCCCCCACTAAGTTCACATAGTTGCTGCCTGTTCACTTTTTATACCTAAATGTATTTCATGACATTAACATTTTTTCCTCCATTCCAGACGTTGTCGTTTTGAAGGTCAGCTTAAGACAGAAGGCGCAAAACAGAAAGCCATTGAATACCCAATGATAAATGAAGATGGCAGCATTGAACAAGAAACCATCACATCTAAAGAGTTGCTATCATTTGCACGCCAAATTACTCTGGCCATGGTATGCGTCATTATACATCCTTTCCCTTTAGTTCACAAACCTTCCATTCGTTTAGGTTTCAATATATTGTACTGAGAAAAATTTCATACTTCTTATGAAATAATAATTATAATAATAATAATAATTATTATTATAATAAAGGAACATAACAGATAAAAACACACACCTTTGCTATATTAAATTCAATACCGTTCTTTAATTTTACCATCCAATTTCAGGAATACCTGTCTAGTAAAGGGATTGTCCACCGTGACATAGCTGCCCGTAATGTGTTAGTGGGGAAGGACAAGCTGGTCAAGCTGTGTGACTTTGGTTTGTCCAGGGACATCTACAAAGAACTCGAGTATCACAAGGACACCAGTGGTAAGCTGCCGTTGAAGTGGATGGCCCCAGAGAGTTTGAAGGACTGTGTTTATACAGTGCAGAGTGATGTGTGGACATTTGGGATCCTGCTATGGGAGATAGCCACACTGGGTATGTAATATTTTAAGTTCTGAACCTTAATCATAAGAAAGACCAACCCTAGATTGTTAGACAGTTATCATGGTTATTTACAATATATGGTAAACATGTTATCTTCAACAATTTCAAATTTGGCTGTATTAACAATCAAGAACAGTTAGAGCAGAGAAATTCATTGATGTAGATGATAATGATAGCTTGATTATTAACAGCTCAACCACTTACAATATTATATATCAATGTCTCAAATAGTCTTATGTTCTTTACCATGTGTTTTTAATTTCAGCTAAGGTACAAAATTTGATGAAATATTTCCTTCTTAATACTTACTGGAATACATTTCAATTCCAGGTGCTTCTCCATACCCAAACATTGCCCTGCCTGACCTATTCTCTGAACTGGACCAGGGAACAAGAATGAGCATCCCCAAGAACTGTTCTACTGAACTGTAAGTTCCACTTTTAGTATAATAGTAGTTTACAGGAAATGTGCTCATATTGGTTCTATTTAATCATTAAATGCACTTGTTCGGTATTTTGATATTTTGATTTATTGAAACATGAGAATAGTAAAAAAAATTAAATACAGTGTTATTTGTTCTACACAGTAGGATTTGGACTTTCTACTGGTGTCTTGTGTGATATGATGGCCTTGACTAAATTTCCATAACTTGTTCAATAAAGCAAATTAACTCTATATAATCTGCTCTAGTTTAAAATCACCATGAGCTTTTTTTCACACCATGAACTATTTTATATATTAATGTATTTTCATTTGATGTATTTTCATTTCATTTTCAGGTATATTCTAATGCTGCAGTGCTGGCACAAAGTCCCCAAGAGGAGACCCAGTTTTACTAGCCTTCGACTTGCACTGGAAGACATGATGAGCCAGGACAGTGATTACCTGGACCTTGACAACATCTTGGAGTCTGCCCTAGAGGACGAGAGAGATGACTCAGTGCAAGAATGTAGGGTAGACATATTTGCTGACAAGACTGAAACATTGCTGCCCAGGGAAAGAGAGGGCCAGGATGAGGAAGAGGAAATTCGAGACCAGCCATTCACGAGAAAGCGCAGCTTAAAACAGACCCTCTCCCAGTTATCCAACATCCTAGATTCACCAAACCTATTGAAGAAAGGCAGCCTGAAGAGCCAGAAGTCATGTGGTTCTAACTTCGGCTCCCCAAGGCTGTCCATCAAAGGCAGTATCCGTAGGAAGATGTCGATTAAACACAGCCGATCCAAGGAGAACCTCATTGATGATGATGACAAGGATGAAAGCGGATGTGAAAGTTGCAGTGAAACTCAGTTAAATAACCTGAATGAAGAGGATTTTTCCTACCAGGAACAGCACCTACATGCCTTAAAGTCTACACATCTTTAGAGAAACATCCGGTTTCTTTTTTTGTTCTAATCAAATGTTTAAAACTTCTTGATATTTGTTTGACTTGTTTTGTAATAATACAAAGATGTTTTAACTTTGTCAATGATTAAAAGTTAGTGACATAATATCACATAATATTGCCAAGTGTCTCAATTTTATAGCACTTTACACTATTAAATGCCAATCTAGTAAACAATGTAATTTTTTTCAAATATTACATTTCAGATTGAAATATATCCCGCAATTAGATTTAAGGGAGATTTCTTTAAATTTATTTCTTTTGCTAATATTTGCTATATTTATGTGCACTGCTTAAAAATGGACAAACTATGAACACAATCATTATTTATAATTCAGTTATTTTATTAAAACTAGATATATAAGTTGTAGATCTTAAAATATAGCTACTATTTATGTAATTTATTAACAATGGGCTCATTCTGGCAAGCAATTTGTCTCTTTAACATAGGTGAAGAATTTTACCCAAAGCCAGATAAAAAATTTGAGTCAAACAGTGATAAGTGCAATTTTCACTCAGAATATTTTGAAAATTATTTAACCAGAGCAAATTATTTGGAGAATCAGAGAATAATGATTTTTGCCAGCATGACCTCAGTTTCCCATGTATGTAATTTAAGAAATGTATTTAAAATATAATTATATTAAATAAAATTAAGTGTTTTACCAGTGAACAACAGTTTCTTTGATAAAGGTCCCTTTTTTCATTCCATGGCAGATACATATCATCACCAAGTGTCCAGATAAAACTGAATGTTGTAAAAAAAAAAATACTGATAATAACTGTAAAATATTGTAGCTCTGCAAAAACTTTTTAAAAATCTGTTTAACTGTAAAATGCAGCAAAGAAATAGGCGATAAGGAGAGATAATATAATATAATTAATTATACAGTAATACTGTACGTATATAGTCATAATTTGTTGCTTAGGCCATACAAAATTGATAAGTTGGTTATCAAGTGAGACTTTATTCAGACCCGAGCATGCCTTAGACATTGGTTTGGCAAATGGGAGAAATTAACAACTGATCCCAAGAAAAACCTTATTGCTTTTTTTTTCTCTCAAATTGCCCATACTGTGGATTACCTCTAAATGAAATAAAATAAAATAAAATGAATTAAATGACACTGAGGTGCTGCTCAATAACCAACTTATCAACATTGTCTGGCCTACTTGTTTTATTATATTCTTTTATGTAGAGATAACATCAGCAAAAATGTGGATGGACTGAGGAAGAGCTGGTACCTGTTAGATAATAGGATATCAACAAGTGAATTCAATGTATTTTGTATTTCAAAAACAGCAGTCGCTAACATAAGATTGGACTCTTAAAATAATTACTTAAATATTTATGATTACTTTATGATCTTAAAATAATTACTAAAATATTTAGTTCAATTCTATTCTAAATTTTACCTGGAATCAACATTCCAACTATGAAATACAAATTCATAAAATATATTTTTGAATTAATGTTTGCTTCATAATAAAAATGTTATATTTTGACATTGGGAATAAAAGAACAATGCAAAAATAAAAACAGATTCTGTTCACTAAAAAAGATTGGATTTTGAAACAGCTTCAAAAAATTAATATAAATTCATTTCCTTAAATAAATACATTTGTATCACTGTATGGCAATACATGTGGAAACTCTACTAGACTAAGACATGGTCCATATCCCTTTCACAAGAAATATGATTACGAGAACTTTGCACCATTTCCTGAATATAAAGCAGTTTGCACCCCAATTATCTAAATTTCCTAAACATGCATCATTCTTACCAAAAATTTCCCAGACTGAAAACCCTCATTGACCAACCTATCTACAGTGGCAAGCATGGCACTGGGGGCATAGTTAAATAATAATACATAAATGCAGTTTGTGGGGGTGAAACTGAATGAATTTTTTATCCTTCTTGTAATTCTGAATATTAAATGAACACTAATGTATAATACCAGGGAGTAACCCAGTAAAAGCAATTATCCACAAAAAATCCACCCTAAATTTCAGCCTTGTTTTTGAAATAATTCTTATGTGATACTGCAGAGTTTATTGCATAATATTAATATTGCAATAATATGTAAGTTGTTGATAAAGTTTAACTTTTTATTTTTGATTAATTCTTAAGAGAGAGCCTTTGACTAGATTAAGTTTTTTTTCTTTGGTTATTTTGAACTCTTTTTTTTTCCTTTGTTCAATTATTAATGGGAAAACTCATCTCCATTTCTTGGCACACTTCTTTAATGCACTGCAGCAGATGTGTCATGTCATCTGGGAACAAGTGACCAATGTTTCCAATCCTGAAACAATCGCTATCCAGAACTTTTCCAGGGTATATCACCAGACCTGAAAATTGAAAGGACATATCACTTTGTGGGGTTTAAAATGAATAAAATGACAATTTCTAGTCATTTGAAGCCATTTTCTTAACTTATTGTTAACTTCAGAGTTGCCAGTGTAGATATCTCCCCATTTTTATGTAAATTACAGCATCTATAACTATAAATGCAGACATTGCTCCATACCTGCTCTGAAGAAACCTATGCAGATTGCATCAGACATATTCAAAGCATAACTTTTTTCTATCAATCACTCAGTTCACTGTTTTGATTGCCTTGTCACGTAGCGAATTTTATATAGTAAAATTTCACCTGGGATTGACATGAAGCTAAGCAATCTTACTTGGCCAGGTATTGATCAACCTACATATTGTTTATTACTTTTCTCTTATTAATGTAAGTTTGCATTACTTGGGCCAGACATCACAAATGAAATTAGCTAAGACATGAGATTTAATTTCAAAAATTGACTACAGCTGAACTGACCAAATATTTACCTTTTTCATTCAGTCTGTGGTAAAATTCCTCAAAGACAAATTTGGGGTCCTTTGGAAAGCAGAAGGAGGTGATGATATATCCCTTGTGGGAACTGTCTAGGAATTCTCGGAAACCAAATTTTTTCATGCCCTCTCGGATAATCTGACAATTTTTCTGGTATCTAACAATTCAGAATTTAAGAGAAAATCTATAGATATACCAATTTGCTTTCAAAAACTAAAATCCTTTGCAGGTACAGTACACTGTATATATGTTTCTGTTATATAAACATCAAAATAGTTACTTATATCAAGCAAAAGTGTCATCACTGTTTTAATCATTTCTGCAAATCTAATTTGCCAACAACCAGAACTACAAGACAAAATGCTGAACCACTTGTTGATATAATTTCAAAATACAAATCACATGTGCAATAATTATTAATTCAACAAATATTCATACATTTTAACACCACAGCAATCATTTGAGTAACTGACCTTTTACCCCTCTCTAATACTCCACCCTCCTGCTCCAGCTCCAGGAGGGCCTGTTGAAATGCCAGCATGGAATGTGTAGGAGGGGTAAAACGGAACTGATGTGTCTTCTCCAAGTTATCATACTGATCATACAAATCTAGGCTCAGACTTGTGGAGTTACCTGAAATATGTAAGGTTTAATATATTATAATTACTTTGAAAGACTTGAAAAATCAGAATCGAAAACACGTTTGTAACCTCTTCATTATCCTCAAAATGTAAATTAGATGTGCTTGCACTAGATATTGTGTTTTGGCATTTATCAATTTCAAATATGCAAGACATCAGATTCTTCTTTGTGCCTTTAATGTTTACCTTTGCACTGCAGTAAATGATCCAGTCTGGCTATTACAAAGGAGAACCCTGGGACTCCTTCAAGACACTTATTAGCTGAACTGACCAGATAGTCCACTTTGGAAGCCTGGAGATCAAGTGGAATGGCACCAAACGAACTCATAGCATCCACAAAATAAGATGCATCTAAACAGAATAAAAAAAGACAGTCGATAGAACATTTATTCCAGTTAGCTATGGGGTATTTTTGTTACACATTTTCTATACACTTGCATTAGTTTTCATCAATTTAGACGCCATTCAGATAGACACCATCGGTCTATGTAGAAGATAAACCAAGTACTCATATACAATCACCAGCTTTTCTGTCTTTTACTTAACTCCAGCAGGAGATGGCCAGTTAATCTGTTTAACTGATTGCATTCAGAGAGAGTCTCTGCAGAGTTGGATCAATCTATGCAGACTGATGTTAATTATGGAAATGGGGCCTTAGTGTGTTTTATTTTATTATAAGTATTATTATTATTTTTTTTTTTTTGGGGGGGGGGTATAATTTGTAAACTATAATTCCTATAATGATTTGAGCTTCAGAGTGCATTCAGAACAGATAGTCTATGGACTACATGTAACTGATTCGCCTACCAGATATGACCAACCCTAATTAAAAAGCGATGCCATTAATTTTCTGTTGGCTTCCCGCCTCCACATGCACCATCACTGCAGGGGCTTAGCAATTAAACCTTGGAGCTGAGATTAAATCCATTTAATGACGTGTGTGGAGGTGGGGTTATTTTTCTCAGGATAATAAAGCAAATATTTTACCTGGAATGTGATTTTTAACAATGCAACCAATTTCAGAGACAGGATTTATGATTCCGGAGCTGGTTTCACAGTGAACCACAGCTACCAAGGTGAAAGATGGATCGTTTTGGAGAATCTCCTCCACTGCTGAAGGTGCAACCTTCATATTCTCAGAGAAGATCTCTGTTTGGTGTGCAAGTCCAGCCAGTTCACAGATTTTCTTCATTCTTTTACCATAAGCTCCATTTACCAGTAACAATGCCTGTCAACCAAACATCATAAGTGTGAATGCTTCTTATACTTTAGAGAACTAGGAAAATATTTCAAATACTGATAAATATTATTTATGATATAACTTCATTATTATTATTTTTTGGGGAAAATGTGAATAATAAAATAATACTGTAGAAAGAAATGAAATTAAGCATAGTCCCTCTTCTTGTTAGATGTCATTTTTTTCTAGCCTTTCATCTATAATATGGTCTGCAGGACAATTTATTGCATCTTTGTTGTCTGGTTATTCTGTAGTACTCTTTGTTAAAAAATGGGTCTCTTGTGAGACAAAGTGCAGGCAAAAAGAAAAAGATAGACCTCCATGGAGGGGTTCCTTATGACAAATATAATTTAACTCTTGTTCAACCTAAGTATTACCAATGTTTATTGAATGAATTGAACACTTGAATATTATAATGCCAATTTATGGAAAAACACTACAACGAATATATTTAGATGTCTCAGTCTGCTGATAAATAAGAAGATGTGCACGGGATATTTATTAAATATCTAAAAAAATTGAAAGAGATGTGAGATGTCTTTTGCTTAGACTTAATTCCTCTTAGTGCCCATGGTCTATTGCAATCCCGATGTGTACCTTATGTTAGGCTGTCGTCTTCTCCCAGTAACAGTCTGAGACTAAACATATGCCAGTATTGAATATATTCAAAACTTGTCACAGACAAAAAATTCTTATGATGTACTTATTGTGCATAAATATTGGATCTATAAATATTGGATCTATTACCTTGCCTGTTGTAGGGAGAGCTGTATGGAATACTGCCTCTACGGCATAAGTCCCACTCCCTTGCACTGGAACACTTGTAAATACTTGTGCTGGGACACCTTAAAGACAGTTGGATCAATCAAATTCTTGACAAAAGTTCTGAAATATATTTGCAAACCAATCCAAATATGAAATGAAAAGACCAGTGACTGTTTTAAAAGTCACTGTAAAAAACACAATAACATTATATCAAATGTAAATATATATATCTACAATCATGTAAATAAAAATCACCAAAAACTGTTATCTGTGAATATTTTCTATCAATTTTTATTCATTGCTTACCTTAATTCAATAATTTTAATAATATTTCTGACTCCAATCTCTTTTGAATCCCACAAAATCCCGTTTTGTTTTAAGTAATCACAAGTGTACTCAGATGCTCCCTGCTGGAGGTGACAAGTTTAACACAATCATCACTAGTTTATGGATGGCACAACTGGCTGTGACAAATTGTGCACACCTAGCACAATCTCCTTCCCACCTCATTTTAAAGGAGTCCAAATAAATGTATCCCCACAAAACAGAACTATTCTTAGGGAACCACTGAACAAATATAGATTTCTTTCCATAGAAACAAACAATGACAAAAGTTTAAATGTGACACGTATACATGTACAGTCTGTTTACTGATAATTTTGAATTACAAGGGAAAGTCAACCTTGCCTCAGTTTGGGACCTTACAGTTACATCCTAGGGCTAGGTAGGGTTTCATTTTGCTCTGTGTTAAAAAGCATAAAGAAAAGAATATAGGAAAATAAAGTGGATTCCCCCCCCCCCCAAATAAATAAATAAATAAATGAATGAATAAATAAATAAATAAATTATAATAACCAGTCATATTATCACTACAAACTCGTTAGCAGCCTAATCACTGATAACAATTATCAGCTATCAGCATAGTGAAATCCCTATAATATCATATATTTATTCAGTTTTGTATCCCAGTTGCTATCTGAGTATCTTCATATGTCTGTCAACCTCACTTCCTTTGCAATTCAAACATATGCTTTGACAATGTGGTTGATCAGTTTTATAGAAAAAAAAAGTTTTTTTGAGACAAGTACACACACACACACACACACACACACACACACACACACACACACACACACACACACACACACACACACACACACACACACACACATATTTGTCTCCAAATATTGCTATAGGTGTGTGGGTTTATTTGGACATCGTATCTATGATCAAATGGATCACATTGGATAGGATGAATCTATACAGGGATTTATCAGTTCAAAAATTGGTCAAATGCACCCTGCTCATAAAACAGAAAATCAATGCTACATACAGTTCTATGCAACCTTTACCTACCCGCCACATCTAAAAGCTTGCTCCTTATTTTCTTTACAGTGTCAATAAATGCTGTATCTCTAGAGCCTAAATCTCTCAGCATTGCTTGTTTGGTTGTCATGGAAACCCCCAAGGGACCAGGGGTAAACAATTTTTTGTCCACAGATGCTAAAAAGAAAACAAAGTGCAAATTAACAAAGCTGTTAAAACATGATAAATCAAACTCCAACACCCTTCTGAATATGTCCCTATTGGCTAATCTCTATGTTACAGAAGCAGGACATATTAGAAGACAAAACCACCTGCCCACAGCCATACCCACCATTGGACAGGAGAACAGATGGATAGCACATGCTACCAATGGTTTGCCAGACTAAGGGTGCTTACGGGTTTAGGATCACCAAAATACCAAAATGAGTTTTTGTGCATTTATTTACTCAATAGCACATCTACCTTTAGGCTGATTAAAAACAATAAATTTTCCCTTAGAAATATAAAAAAAATGGGGGTTAATATCTCGTTGCTAAGCATAGCATAGGCACCTTGCAGTGTTTATCGTCAATTTAACACCTTTCTATTTTGAGATGAGATAGCAATTGTTATGAAGTATCTCCATCCCTAAACAAAATTTTATCTCAAAAATTGGCATAGATAATGGAAAATGTACAGGCTTTAATTCTGTGTCATCATTTTAGTTTAAACACTTTTGCTATAGAGTTATGAGCCCCTGATACAGATTTATATTAAACAAAAGCATTATTTTGCTTTATTAACGCTAAAATCTGAACTAAGGGTTTTATGAAAAACCGTGGCAGGGTTTTGAAGTTCTAACTGCTGTCATTAAATTGGTGTTGGAAAGGTGATGATGGGTGCTCAGGTAAAGGAGAAATATGAGAAACTAATTTTGCAATTTTTACCCCAATATTGCAATTATATGACATCATCGGTATGATGACATTTGTGTAAATGCTTAAGGAATTAGGCCAGTGAGCACTCAAAGAATTATCTATTATTCGAGACCCTGTATGTAAGGCAGTAAATAAGGAGTTTTTGACTAACCCTCACAGTACCCTCAAATAAATTACATGGCCAACAGATAGGGCTTATACCACTGAGTACTGTATAAGAATGATTGGCATTTTTTTTCATGAATGTGAAAGTGGCTTACTGTAAAAAATGTATTGCGCAGAACACTTTTAACTTTCATAGTAGTAATAAGGAAAGACAAGGTCACCTATCAACTGCTATATTAGAAACCAAACCTTCGCATATATTATCAGTCTGTAAACATGCTGAAATAAGATAACCCATTATCATTGCTTGCTCATCTGTACCGTTAAAAACATCCATCTTTCCCCTGCGTGCACGTGTGGGTATGGCTACCTTCTGTTGAGAAAAAAAATATCAAAGACATCTTACTATTACGTTTTAATAACATGTTAATGTTAATAAAACTTATTTAAATCATCTTCCCCTCTCTTGCATTAATTTTAAAAAATTAACGCAAGTTAATCAAAGTATTATCAAAGTATAGAAACATAGAAAATTGTTTTGTATTCAGCAGAAGAGTCACCTGCATTAGTCGTTGCAAGTGACCTCACGGCGCATAAAGGTTTAATCTTGTTTAAACTTTTGATTAATATTTGTCGGTACATTTCGCAGGTGCACGTAGCGGCGGATGTCAAACAGCTTGTCTTGATAAAAACCTCAACCGGATGTGGATATATGGCATGCGCAGCCGGAAGCATTTATAGCACATTCATGCAAACTCACTGCTTTGGGACAATATAAGTAAACAAAATCGTTATGAGTTCTATAGGAACAGGGGTGAGTTTGTGTGTAATTCTGTTTTACATTACAGAGTGTTAACAAAAGTAAACCATGGAAAAACTATAGCCCATGTCATATAGAATATAGGCTCAATTTAGTGAAATGGTACTAAATACGGGTACGCCGGGTGATAAGTAACTCGCTTTCTCTCAGTTTCAAACCGTTTCATTGTCAAATCTTTTCGATTGCATATATTCTAATTTTGACTGTTATTAGACCGAAATTCGTGTGCCTGACAATTTTTTGTACTTGTGCAGTATTTCTTCTGCAAACTAAGTGTTTGAAACATAAAAGGCCTATGGCTCTGACACTGATTCAACTGTAATTTACTGTACATCGTAAGATACTCATGACCATCGTATTGTTAGGTGTCATTCCAGTTTAAAATATATATACAGTAGTTGTCAATAGTGCAAGCCCATTAATATTTTATTGCTAGTGTATTTTTTTTTTTTCAGTATGATTTATCAGCATCCCAGTTTTCCCCAGATGGCAGAGTATTTCAAGTAGAATATGCTCAGAAAGCAGTGGAAAATAGTGGGTAGGTAACATTATTAGTTTTTTTAATGAACAATGTTAAAGTTGCATTGGCGTGAATATGATGCCCCCCACCTACACACGCATGTGGTAACAGGTAACAGACACAAACAGGTAACAGATACTTGACTGGCTGCCACATCTCAAAGATCTCCTCAAAAACTTTAAAATCTGAAACAAAAATGAGAAGACTATCAGTTTTTTTATGTACAGACACAGATGTGTCTGTACATATTGCCATCACCTGCGTCTGTCGGTGTCGCCGCCTCCGTTGTTGCCGTGCACTTTCATTGTAAACACGATAAGTGGAAGGCAGTTTTACTTTTTGGCTTTATATTTACAGAGCTGATGAATATTCATAAAATGCAGGTCAAGTTTTAAAAAAAGCAGGATCGGGCCATTATTGTAGAAGTTATGCTGTTTTTTCACTTTTCAGCATATATGCAACACTGTAAACACATTTAAAGGAAAACCGATAGGCCTGTTGTCATGAAACTCACAGGAGTAATCTATCTTACTAAAATGCAGGTCAAGTTGGAAAATCGGCATGATCGGGCCACTATTTTAGTAGTTATCCTTTTTTTTTTTTCACTTTTCAGCATATATGCAAAACTGTAAACACAATATAAGAAAAACAGATAGGCCAATTGTCATTAAACTCACAGCAGTGGTCAATCCTGCTAAAAATGCAAGTTAAGTTAAAAAATCAGCATAATCAGGCCATTATTTTAGAAGTTATGCTGTTTTTTCACATTCCCTCAGATTCAATTCTTAGGCATGTTAACAGTTTCATTATTAAATTAATAAGATACGAAAAAGTGATTGTTTGACATTTCCTGCATCTTTACAACATTGTTAGTTGATTTTGTAAAAATGATGGTAAACTTGTTATCGTATTGTGTAATAAATTTCAAAAATGGAAATAAACTCATATCATTGCAGTTTGTCAGATTCAATCATTCACTATGTTCAGAATCTCATCTGGAAGAAATTGGACATTTAACACTGCTCTATTGATT
Source organism: Lingula anatina (assembly GCF_001039355.2). The sequence goes on from NW_019775524.1 coordinate 114,611, forward strand.
TTTTTCCCATCTCATCAATTTTTTTAGTTGATCATATAAAAATGGCAGTAAACTGTTAATTTTGTTTTATGTTAAAAATTGTAAAAAAAAAAAAAAAAACATTTCAGAACAGTGCTGTCTTGTTTACATTTTGGCATTTTCAAGTTGTGACTTTGAAGTTCCATGGGCCTGAAGACCTTTGCTAGTCACATTTTCTGAATATCCATGATACTAATATTTATTATTAAAAATTGATGGTCATTATGCTGTTAAACATTATGCAATATTGCATCAAAATTTGAAAAAAAAAATATTTTGGACACTGCTCCCATGATGACCATTTAAGAAAAACCATGTCACTTACTGTTCTCAAACTTACAGGAAAGAAACATGGGACAAAATACAGCTTCAGTAGGCAATGCAATCTGTTTGGTAATTCTTTCTGCCAGTTAAACAGTTTTTTTGTGAAAATTTAATTTTTCACATATTGGCATTTTCAAGGTGTGACTTTGAAGTTCCACAGGCTTGAAGACCCATGCTAGTCACATTTTCTGAAAATCCATGATACATATATTTTATTATTAAAAATTGATTGTCATTATGCTGTTAACCATTATGTAATATTGCATCAGAATAGAAGAAAACACAATTTTGGGTGCTGCTGCCATGATGACCATTATGGGAAAACCATGTTACTTATGATTGCCAAACTTTCAAAAAAGAAACACAGGACTAAAATGCAGCCTGAGTTGGAAAAGCAGTCTAATTGACTTCTTTTTCTGGAAGTTATACATTTTCAAAGTGTGAACTTGAACTCCCATGGGCCTGAAGCCTTATGCTTGTTACACATTTTACTTACATTGGTATTACCTGTTGAGCATAATTAAAATTTGATGTTGAATTTGCAGTTTAACATAATGTACTTTTGCATCAGAATTGATAATAGCCCATTTTGTTATTTCCTGCTTTTTGTCTGTACATTTGACAGCTTTGCTGCCTTGTTTTGTAAATGCTTTATAATTTTTTCAATGTTCATGATTTGCATGAAACCACTTTCCAAGAACAATTCCTGCAGTTGTTTCCACTGATTACATTCAATTTTTCAGCACTGCTGTGGCAATTCGAGGGAAAGATGGAGTAGTTTTTGCAGTAGAGAAGATAGTAGCTTCCAAGCTGTATGAAAAAGGGGCAAATAAGAGGATAGTCAGCATTGATTCACATGTAGGAATGGTGAGCTCTGTTTTGTATCAGATTTGCAGCAAAGTTACAAGTGCATTTCATAAAAAATATTTTAACTTTCTTATTATCTACACTTTACATAAAAACATTCTGAACTGCTTCTTAGCCTTCAAAGTGATCTTTCCTGTTTCTTTTTATGTTATTTCTTGCATTATTGATTTTATAAACAGGGCAAATTGTTCCAAAAATCTAATAATTTTTGGCTTTTTGAAAGCTAGTCTCTGTCACAGATATATTGTGTGTTCTTTGTCATTGCAGGCAGTGGCAGGATTACTAGCAGATGCCAGGAATATTGTAGAAGTTGGCAGAGAAGAGGCAGCTAGTTACAGATCAAACTTTGGGGTCCCCATTCCACTCAAGGTTGGTCCTTGGAAATGGAACTACAATTTTATTTATTTTTGAGTTATATTGTCACAAATTGCAACAGTTACTACATAAAATGAAAATTTTGGATCAAAATAGTATGTTTAACTGATATTTTGACACATCTGTCTTCTTATGCATACAGTATGTTATGGAAAAGGCATGATTTTAATCATGTTTTAAAACACAAATCTTATTTACAGATTACTGTAAGTTAGAATGCCAGAGGGTAATTGTGCATATTTGTTATTCTCATATTTGAATGATAATTTTCAGATGTTAGCTGATCGTGTAGCTGGGTATGTTCATGCCCACACATTAACTAGCTCAGTACGGCCATTTGGTTGCAGTGTTATATTTGGATCATATGAAGAAGGTGGACCACAGCTTTATCTGATTGATCCATCAGGAGTGACATTTGTAAGTGGCATTCCTGCTATTGAAGGGACTTGGGTCATATTGTGATATTCTGAGTTCAAGTGGAACTTCTTCTTATTGATTGTTT
>NW_019775524.1:116855-163506 GCF_001039355.2 Lingula anatina
TTTTTTTTTTTTTTTTTTTTTTTTTTTTTTTTTTTTGTTATAATGATAGATATAAATAGAAGTGTTTTGTGCTGTAGTATAAGTTTTGTGCTTTAGTATATTAATTGTTATTTATTTGAAATAACTCGGTCAGATCACTAGTAAATGAAATTTTTGCAGTTAGTTTAAGTGTAAAGTGAACTGTGTGTGTTTAGGAGCAAGAGAGAGAGAGAGAGAGAGATGGATGCAATAGATATATTTGTATGCTTACGGTATACAGCATACAATGTATATACCCATATTTGATCAGGAGTCATTATTTTAGGGTTACCATGGCTGTGCTATTGGGAAAGCAAAACAGGCTGCAAAAACTGAGGTTGAGAAACTAAAAGTAAGTATTGCTTATTATATCCCATGTTAGAATGTGATTGAAATGTTTCTCATGGTGTCGTAATGTCACCTTTTCCTTGTATAAACAAATACCAAAATGACTAAATTTGCAAAGAAAAAAATATATTTAAAACAATATATTTACTTATCTAATACAGATGCAGGAAATGACATGCAGAGAGCTGATAAAAGAAGCAGCAAAAATGTAAGTAGTGGGATTGTGTGGTAAAAGTGAGAGTGATCTTTACAGTAAATTTTAATGAACATAAGAGTATTTAAAGATATGAATTTTAAAGTTAGATATGAAGGGTAGATTACCAGTAATGTATATAAACTACCTTAACTAGTTTCTTATACATCTAAAAGAAAGTCAACATACCAATGCATAAACCAAATTATTCCCTCATTCAGCCAAAAAATAGCTTTAAAACTGCACTTTCATCCAATTTCTGGTCGGAAATTGGCCCATTTATCCGTTCCACCAGTTTGTCAAAGTTATCTAAATGACCTAGTACTGCACACGCATTGGATAAACATCACTCCAAGATATGGATGTAGCTGCACACCCAGTTGCAAACTTGTTCAAATGAGTTGCCAAAAACTACCAAGGGTTATACGTATATATCAAGAAAAGAAAACAGAAAAAATATCTGTTCAGATATCAGTCTTTCTGGAAATATGAAACAATGTTCTTTGGTGGCATTTGGCCAGGTCTTGTGGCAAAAAGTTTAACCTCAAATGCATCCTTAACAGTTTTCAGTTATTATAGTCTCAGTAATTATAGTGTAGAGGTCAAAGAGTATGGGATTGAAGTAGTCCCTGTCAATTTTCAATGATTACGCATAGCAACTCTGTTGTTTGGAATACAGGAGATGAAATTAGTTATTATGTACTTAATCACACACACACACACACACACACACACACAAAGCAAACAAAATGTCAAAAAATCAGTTATTTTTTCTTAAATGTAGAATTTAAAAGAATTGTCAGACGTAGATTAACATTAACCTCATCATTATTTTAATTATTAATATTATTTTAATTGCCATCAATATTATTGTAAACTTTTCATCTATCATTATTTTTCAGTATCTACATAGTCCACGATGAAGTTAAAGATAAAAACTTTGAACTTGAACTAAGTTGGGTAGGAGAGGGTAAGTATGCATAGACATAGTATGCATTTAAAGGCATGGTGGGGTGTTAGATATTCATGAAACAGATTCTGCTTGAATTTTCAAAACATTTACCTTGATGTCAGATTTTACCTCATTTATTGTATAAATTATATCTAAATGCATTTTCCATTTTTTTTTTTTTTTGGTGGCCTGGGTACTGATTATTTATTATGACCTATTACTGTTATATGCCTCCATATGAGGCCTAGAGTTGGAACTTCTGATAACATATATATCTATATGGCAAACAGATTCATATTGTGGTTAGTTACAACGTGCACGTCACCTAATTTTGTTGATACAAAATATTTTTTCCTTATACCTCTAGTGTTCTACACACTATAGTGGTAGGATGACCTTAAAACCACAAGTGCTGTACATTAGAATGAAATACATGTTGTGAATGTTTAAGCATCTGGACTTATTTTGTACCACAATTTAATGATTGAACCAGTCTTTGAATTTGCAGCTACTATAAATTTACCTGTTCATAGTTGTTGTGTGACAAACAGTTTGACAGTATCATACCAGACTGCTTACAAATATATATATGTAGAATTTTGGTAGTTCTGAAGATATGCTCAGGGCAGTATGTTCTCTTCTACATTCTTTACTGAAATTGTGCTTTTATTTCATGGGCAGAATTTTGAATTGTTTTAGGTGTTCTAGCTGTTTCACAACAATATTAATATGATTGTGATTTTACGCTCTTGTCTATCTAATTTTACATATATATATATATATATATATGAATGGAATTTATTACCACTGGAAATCCGATCAATTGAGTCTACCAAGCATTTTTAAAAAGAATTGAAGACATACCTATTCAGGAAATTTTTTGACTAATCGACTTTTAAATTGATTTTACAAATTTTTTAGTAATTGTATTTGTGCACTGTAAGAAATAGGGCTGTTCTACTTATAAATTTTTCGGGGTGCAAATAAAGTTGTTTTTTTTTTTTTTTACCTTGAATTGATTATTTTTTCTTAACAAACATATTTTATTTATGTAGTGTAAGTGCTTTTATATAAGAATCCGTATGTTTTATCTAGAATACTCTAAATTTTTTTTGCCATTAAGCTCTGTAATTTTTTATTTATCTATTCCTAATAATTGATTTCTTAAGTAATTGTTGCATGTATATGTAGTCTTCTGAGCATGTTATAATGGATTTTAGACTCAAAATAAATTTATTATTATTATATATAAATCTTATGAAAATCATAAGTCTTTAAACTGTAGTAACTTTTGTTTTTTTATTTGATAGTAATGTGTATGTGTAAAGTAATTTTCTTAATCTTCATAAATGCAGTTTATGGTGACAGTATTTTTCTTTCAGTATCTGGTGGTAAACATCAACTTGTGCCCAATGAGGTGTTTGTGGAAGCAGAAAAATATGCTAAGGTGACGTAAATTCTTAATATTATTTCCCGTGCAAATGCATGTATACTCAATGATAGTTTTTAGGTACATATAAAAAACTCATGGGTAATTTACATGCTGTGCACTGTTTAAATTGTGTAGGTAGGACTAGTAAAAGAAATGTTAAAATTATTATCGTTTATCCAGTTGAATAGATGCATTCCAAATGATTAGATTCTTCTAATGGAGCTTTAAAAAGTATAGAAACGACAAAGCCTATGCTTCATATGGATTCTCAGTCATGAGTCATTGTGCTTTTTAAAATCCAGTTTTGGAATCGGATATTTAAAGATTTTTGTCAAGGTGTTCATTGCATAGGGCTTTCATAGATTACATTCACCAAAGAAGTTATGTATTTAAATGAACCTCTGTTTGTTTCTTTGTTTGATTCCACCTGCCTAACTCAAAGAATTATGCATGGATTTTGATAAAATTTTTGGCATACTTCAGAAATGGGCTATCTTAAAAGCAATATGGTTTTAGTGGTAATCTGTTATCTGAATCTCCACCTGGATCCAAGAATTTTTAATAGGGCTTATGTGAAATGAAAGTGCTCTCAACTACCAAAATTTATCAGTGTACAGTTCTACAAAATTTTATCAGTGTATAGTCCAGCCACAATTTATAAATCACTTATAAATTTAGTTCTGCGCTGTATGAAAGTAGCTAATTAATGGGATGTTTTTTTTTTAAGACAGACACCATTTCTGGACATTTAGCCTTGACCTTGATCTGTCATCTATCTACTTAAGCTTGTAAGCACATTTGTGTATGAATTTTTTTATGTTTTACAGATTGGCATTTTTAAAGATTTTGAATTTTTATGGGTCTGATGCCCTGTGCTAATTACATTTTTCTGAAAGTCCACAATTACAGTAGTAACATTTTTCCACAAAAAACTCATACTGTGAATTTTCCTAGGGGTGAACAGTATTTTTCTCTAACCAACCAACCTTTGATCCTCCTTTCCTGACACTTGCCATAACTGTAACAATCTGGAAAAATAACAAATTCTGAACCACGCATAAGCATGGATTTTTAAAATTACGCCATTGCTTGGAGTGCTGACTTCCAAGTTCCACACAGATAAAAATTCTCAAGTCATTTGCAATTGGCTGGTGGCAAAGTTTATCAGAAGGTGAAAAATAAAATTATTTTTGGCAGTGTTTATTTATGGCATTCATCCGTTAAACTGATCAAAAAGTATTGCTTGCCCCAAGACAAGTTCATCAGGAAATGGTTTATGTGCTTTTCATTAAAAACAAGTCTTCAATACCTTCAAGCATTATGCAATATCACATCCATAACATAAGAGAGCCGTGTTGCTTCCCATTCTCAGCTTGAATGATTCATTGTCCTTGGTATTGCTGAAGTTTGAAACCAGCCAGATTAGTTCATTTTACTTTCTCTTTCAATAATTTCGGCCCTGCATTCCAGCTGAAGTTTGGGCGTTTATCAGGTCCCAAAATTTGTAAATTGTTGTATTAATTTGTCACTCTTACTTGCTTACATAGTTAAAAGTTACCTGGTCATTTGTTAGTTTTGCTCTTTTTGGTCATAAATGTTCTTTTTTTTGTGAATGGCCTGTTAATTTTATCTCAGAGGCAGGTTGTGGTTTTTAGGAATAGCAGACAAACCTCCCTTTTAAAAGATAAAAAAATGCACCTTGCTTAGTTAAAATGCACAAACTGTGCTTTTACATGAGTGTGTCTTGAGGGTATGTTTGAAGTATGAAAGAGTAATGTTGGGTAAGTAACATGATCACAGGAATGATTAAATAACAGATTAAATGCGTTTTCTACTTATGAGGCATGATGCTTGTTTTTTAATCCTCATTACACAGGAAACGATGAAACAATTTATTTCAGTGATAACATTTTAATGTTCTTTTGTTTTCTTTTTTGTCAGTTCCTCGTAATGGGGATAATTGCATTCTTTTTAATTCATTTTTTTTTGTATACCTTTTAGGAATCTATGGAAGAGTCTGATGAATCTGATGACGAGGACATGTGATGATCTTTCACCTTAAATCACTGATGGCAAACTTTAACAGGACAATTAGCATTCGTACATTGACATCCAATGCTATTTATAAGAGAACAATGTCAGTTTGGATAGATGGCACATGTGATGTAGAAATGTAAGAACTGCTGCTTTCTGTTTTGAATATATCATCACATTCCACTACTTGCCAAAGATAATGACACTTCAAAAAGTACACTTTCAAATGTCAGCTTCTAAGAACCACAATTTTTCATTGTTTGCATCTGTACTTTCCCATACCTTTCCCATACCATATTTGAGCATTTTTCTTGGAATGTAATGCAAGGCCAGACGCCGAGTTGCTGAGTTTCATATTGGTAAGAATATATTTTCAACAGTGGTCAGAAGTCAGAGCCATATATTTATGACTAAAAAAAAAGCAAGATATGGAAAATAAGGCAATTTTATAGAAAAAAAAATGTACCTACAGCATTGCACATGTTTGACTTAGAGGATGGATGCCATCTTATGTGAGGACATGTATCCAGTATATGTCAACTATTGAATATTAAAAAATTGGCTTGTGTTGTATGCTGGATAGTGTCATCTGTGTATTTTCTAGCATATTTGGCTTTGTGACTGTGAGAATATTGTATTGGTTTTATTGGAAGAGAACTATTTAAACATATGGTATTAAGTCATTCTGCACGTTCTTTGTTCCCTTTGGAAAGATGGCAGCAGGATTGACTTGCTAAGAAGCAGTGATTAGTTATAAAGAGCAAAATAAAAAGGTTTTTTTGAGAAAGTGAACTCACAACAGAAATCGATTGGATGTAGATCTACAGCAAAGCATTTCTCAAATGTGTTGAATAAATACTTTATATGGATGATTGCTTCAACTGTCTATTGTATCTATTTTAAGGTGCAAAAATTGAAAATTCAATTTAAACAACTAAAAGTAGACCCTTGTTATAGTAAGACGTGCAATATTTCCTGCAGAAAAGGCAAAGTGACATTCAAAATCTGAAGAATTTGTGAAAATAAGCATTTTTAATTTGCACGTATGTTTCCATAAATATTACTTGACATGTGTTTCAGGCAACAAGGTCTGACACAAGTGGGCTCTTTTGTACAGAATTTTTCTCACACATTAACTACCAAATCGTGTTTGCCACTAAAGTAACTCCAGTGCAAATATTTAACAAACAACAGATGTAAAAGACAACATATTGAAAAGTTAAAGGGCATAAATGGGTATTACTTAGATGCAAATTATATAACCCCCATGTGCCAACTTATTCAAGTGTATAATCTGTAAAGGAAGTTCATAAATGCTAAATGTTATATAAAACAGTAATGTTTTGTTTATTACATAATTAATAATAAACATAAATAAGAAAAAAAGGTTGTTTAACAGATATACATGCCTCCTCGTTGCCAATGTACTTGTATAATTATCAGCTTTTCTGTATTCTACTCAACACCAGAAAGAGGTGTGTCATTCAATAAATCTGATTGCATTCCCTGCAGAGTTGGATCAATCTACGTAGAACAATTGTGTCCACGGGAATAACAAACATTTAGATTTTTGTGGTGATCCATTAATTACAGTTTATTAATAAGTTAATTAAAAAAAGTTTGTTAGCAACATTATGCAGAAAAACTATACAGAAATTTGGATGAATTTTTCAGATGGGTCACAAATGGACTAGTTTTGGTGTTATTAATTAATTAATTAATGATAATCAGAATTGAGATACTGTATCTGAAGTGCATTTCTAGTTACTTGACGATTGCCTGTAAACAAAGGGGGTCTGTCCTAAATAATGCCAGAATACATGCAAATACACCAAGTTGGCAACACTGGCATTAGCACACTTTTTCTCTCAATTTGTGTCGTGCCAAAATATAATTATCAAAACTGCCAACAATTACACTTTTTTTCATTAAGGCAGTGCTTTCTGTTTTTCTACATTGCTGTTCATCTAAGGTGATTATGGTAATCTAGCCTCTGATGGTTTTTGTGGCTGAAAGAAAAATCCACATTTCCAAGAATTTGATGTTTTTCAGGCTATGTGTTAACTGCATCAACATGCTGAACAGTCTCAGGTAGTTTTCTGTCACGACATCAGAGTTTTTTTAAGTTGATGTAGCAGGGTTTTGTTTAATTATATAAATCTCCTTTTACGATTGCCACATTTTAGGAATTAATTTAGTAATGATGAGTAATGATTCACTTCTAGGAAGTACAAAAGATGCCCTAAATAGAAAAGAACGTCATTTTTTTCTCTTTGCATTAAAGGAATCAAATATGTGAAAGCAAATATTTTTCCTCATGACTCATTGCAACAAAGACTACACACTTTTTAATCAAAAAGATGCCAACAGAAAATCTCTATTTATATTCCTGAAAACATGCCTGCAATAATTTCAAGCTCTAATAATTTTATCATCTGATTAGCAGACAGTCTTCAATGATTTCCTGTTTGGTAGCAACTTGGGAGGTGAAAACAGAAACAAGAGTAGCCTACAGAAAACTATGCACAATAATGTATTCTTACAAGTATAAAAAATTGAAATATTTCACTGATAGAAAACCAGTGAAACCAGCACACTTCTAGCCAGACGCTAAGATTCTCCCATGCTTACATTGATAAGAACTGGTTTAAGTTCAATTGAAGTGAGCTTGGATTCTCTGTAACACATATAAACCACTTCTACTTAAGTTTCTTATATGACTCAAGTAAAGTTTACATGCTATGACAAAAACCAAATTAGTCACTTGATCAGTCACAAGAGAGCTTCAAAATTCTGGTCGTAAATTGACCTATGTATCCATCCCTATGGTAAAAGTCCAATGATGTAGCAATGTATGGACATTACTGCTATGTGGACGATGTTCAAATGAGTTGCTAAAAAGGACCAAAGGTTAAACAGCACAGAAAGAAGGCAGAAAATGCCCATTCAAATGTCATTTTTTTTTGGGGGGAGGGGGGGGAATAGGAAGCAATGGTCTTTGGAACTTCTTTAAATTATTGTATCTGTAAATAAGTGGTGGCATTTTGTGAGGTTTTATGGCAAAATTTTGACTTCAAATGCTTCTTAAATCTTTAAATAAAAACAAAAAATCTTTAGACTGTGCAATTGTTTGGAGACGACCTGTATATAAGCTTTTCATCAAATGGCATGACAAATCAGCCATACATTTTACCTGTTAATCTACTGATAAGGTTGCAATGCAAAAAATTGCATGCCACAATTTTTTTATCTTGATCTTTCTTTCAGCGTTCGGTTTTTAATTATGGATAAATTTCAAAAGTCTGAAGTGAAATAGTGTTACCATTTGCCTGTAATTTTGTTAACAAAAGAAGTGTGCATGCACCAGACATTGGTAAAGTTTAAAAATTTATTGATAACTACATGGAGAGGCTTATAATTGCTGTTAGCATATTCATATATCATAACAGAAGATAATAAGGTTAATTATTTAAAACCAAATTTAAAATGATGATATCGTGATTTCAAAAGGGCAATAAAACTTTAAAAAAATTACATAAACTTATATTCTATTGTGGTATGCATTGTTGAATTGATCTACAGCATTTCTAACCTCAGTGGAAGCATTTATTATCATTAGCATATGTTAAACACAAGAACTCATTGGAGTTTGTCCATAAATATTCAAAATTTACCTGATAACTGTTTGAACTTTTGGTCAGCCAGACTTTATTCTAGTCCATACAATAATCAAAGAGTGACATAACAGTACATGCTTTTGTAGCATGACCCATTGATCAAAAGACCCAAAGGAGCCCCAATAAACTATTGCTGGCCTGTTATTTCCTGGAAAGTACATTACTTGGAAAATTAATCAGAACTTCTTAATAAACTAAAGCAGCTTTTATTGATGTCTGTTTGCTGTTTAATGTGCTTCATGCGATAACAATACTAGTGCATTACAGGACTGTGGTTGCATAACAACATGCATTAATTCTTTTCTTCATTTTTTTTATTTCCTTCACCAGAAGGTTTTACTTTGCTCAGTACATTATGAACTATTTCTATTCAACACAAAGCTAAGCAGCACTTGGTTGCATTGCAGACTTCATACACCTATATCATCTTTTATTTGGCCATTGATTCCTATATCCAGTGAACTTGCAAAGAAATTATTGCAAAATTTACAAAGTTAAAATATGCACAAAATTCAGAATGGCCAAGAATGCTAGGCCAAAGTGACATCCACCCTTGTTTTTTAGCTGCATTAACATAACACATAAATAAGATTTAGGAAACAAAATAGAGCACTAGTCTGTACTAAGCTCAAATAGACATGATGCCTTTCTTTTCTTCATATGTATATATATTTATTTTTTATGTAAGTATTGCATTTTTCATATAAACCTTGCCAATCCAGAAGACTTGCGATATAAATACCCTTGCAGGTCTTCTGGTATATCAAGCGGTCATGACCTGTCAAACTGGCAATTTTCCCATGTGTGGGTATTACTCCATCCTTGGCATGTACCAGTACCAGCAACACATGATTATACACTTGGCATATCCTATAATCTTATCCGGCAATTTGAGATCTGATAATAAGCAATTATTAATAAGCCTGTTACATACAATAATTAACTTTGGGTGAGGTCAGAAATTGCATTTTCATTTTAGCCAAATGCATGACATTGCAACTTAGCACATTAATTGTAAATAATTAAAAAGGATGTAACATGCTATATGGACATTAACCCAGGACGGATGCAGCCTGGTATGTCACAATAATGACCAAACATGATACAAAATTGAAAGTCCCTCTAAGCCATTCTTTTAAGAATATTTTCTTTTAAGAATATTTAAAAATATTCTGTTTCAGGATTGTTGAATCATTCTCTTAGTTAATTTATTATTTTTTTACATACATGATTTTGATTAAAATAGTTTGGTAAAGGGTATGTAAAAGTTATTTCGTTAAAGGATAGTTAAAGATATGATGAAGAAAGGCAAAGACGGAACAATTAAACTACTACAGTAATACTGTGGGAGACATTTTGATATGTACTAACATCAGAAAGACCAATTAAGAAACCATTAAATAGCAATGTTCATTCCTCCGAGTCATACATCAATTTAGATGGTAACTTAAACAGCAATAAGCCTTGGAAGAAAACAGACCCCAAAATTTCAGGTGTGCTTAAGGCTACATTCCATGAAATATATCATTATATCAACTAATTTGTGTTTTTTCTTTCATTTTCTTATTCATGTATCAATCTATCATATCTTGCATATACTAAGGGACCATGATGATCAACATCAATAACTGGTATGACTGTAATTGTGCTAGGGTGCCATTTTTTACCTGTTAAAGTACATGGACCAATTAACTCAAACAATTTTCTTGGGCATGGATAGCAATCCAGTCAGAGGATAACTCTGTTACCACTACAAACCAAATTGCCAAAATTTATTTATTAACAAAGGCTTTGTTTACAAATGTCCTTTGAAAATTGAAGATTAAAATTAATAAATGAAAAAATCTTAATAGAGTGCTTTAAAAAACTGGTCACACTCCTCTGTAGTACTCATGCACAGCTCCTATTTGCCATTGGAATTTTTCTGATAAGAGCCCAAGTAATAGAGAAAATCAAGAATTCAAGAAAGGCACTTTAACCCCAAAACTGCAGATGTGACATCTGGAGTAGAATATTAATATATGACCATATTTTTTTCTGAAGACAAATAACAACCAAGATTATTAATATATAACAATTTCTTACAATATCCAGTTTTATAAATTAAGATAATTATTAAAATAATAAATTTTATAAATTAATAAATAAAGTTGTTTTTTTTTAGCCTGACTTTGGCTAACAGGGTAAATAACCTTGAATCGGCACTTTCTAGAGAAAACCAATTTTACACAACAGACTCCCATTTAATCACTTGAGCCAGAATACACAATGATTCAATGAACATGGCAGAATAAAGCAAAGTGAAAGTGGCGTGCAAAATCTGTGAAAGCAGAACACAGGCCCAGTAAGTTTTCAACTAGCCGTTTCCTTGTTTCATGGATATTACCTCCATCTTTCTATCTGTTGAAGCCCAGTTTCACCACTGATGAGTATTGTATGTTTAATATTCCATTTAAAACATATTATGGCAACAGATGGTATTTGGATAACTGTGAGTAAAAACATTCAAACACAGTGATTGCAAGTAATGAATGAGATAAAGTTGACAATCAACTGAAAAAATATAGAAAGTGTTATAATACATACATGCAACATACATCTTTTCATATTTTATTTAACACTAAATAGCAGAGGTACAATTACCTAAATATGGAAACATCAATTTTATGTTTTGAAACTACTGACCTGGTATTTCCCCTAATGAAACATTTTCTACTTCAAAAAGAGGATCAAATCAGGAAACATCGGGGGCGTCTCGATAGTTCGAAGGTTCGTTGGTCCGAAGGTTCATTGGTCCGAATAGTGGTAACATTTTCATCGATTTTTTAATTAAGGGGTTCATTGGTCAGAAGGTTCTATAGTGAATATTCGGACCAATGAACCTTCGGACTATTGAACCTTTGGACTATTGCTACGGCCCCGAAACATCTGTGCTGCATAGGGTTTAGCCAATTCCTAATTTCTGAATAAAACATTTCCTTTTAGTCTTTTAAGCACTAGTGGTGTATAACAATCAATTTTCTTATTTCAAATTCTTTGCTGATAAAAAACAGAAGAATGAAAGTTTGAAAAATTCTTATAATTTAAAAAACATAAATGAGTCTATGGAAAAATTAATTGGGCTGGAACATAAAAAACACAGTTTTTCCTGACGTGCTTAAGTCCAATATGCTTCATTTAAATTTGCTTTAAAATCACTTTTTTTTAAAACTAGATGAGGCCTGTAATGAGTAACCACTCCACAATAGTGAAAAACAGTGGATATGTTATCTGAAGAGACTGTGGGTTTGTTCTCCATAATCAGATCACACCAAAGACAAGAAAGCATTTTAAAATTTAAGAAAGAAAGAATGAAAGTGAGAGACAAATTGAGAATCATACACTAATATGAACACTTGGTAATAAATCAAGCAACCACTGCAATGTTTCCAAGAGAGAAGTTAGCATGTGGCTTTGAGAATTGTTTACTGCCTCAAAAACTACATACTAGTATTCACTCCAGTTGCTAACACACTGCTGTTACTATTCCAAAAATTGAAGTCCTTTATTCAACTGTAAAGGAGTAATATTGCACATATTCCAGAAAATTGTTAATCTCTTGGTAACAATTTTTTGAGAAATAAATGTCAACAATGAGAATAAATTGCAAACTTGACTGTATTTATTAATCATAAATTCCTAAAACTAGAACATTTTTTTAAAAATTCCTGTGGAGCAACAAAATATAATGGCAAGCCAGCTCATATTTCTATACTTATACTAAAAGCACGACAAGTGGTATAGAGAAATATAACATTTTATGATTCCAAAAGTATTTGTCTAAAAGATGATTTTCCCTATTGAAAAGACTGAGTTTATACTGTATAACATGTCCTTATATGTTTATCACAATAAAACTGGGCAAAATTGTGAAATGTAACAGATATTGCCTCAGTTTAACCCTGTAGCTTAAAAATTACGACTGCAGTTCCTCTATCTGGGAAAAACATGGCATGTAAAGGAAAACTGCTTTCAAGGACATATGTACAAACATGTAAACATATTCTCAGAGGCAAAGGTAAGCTGTTCTTGATTAATCCCTCTCCAAAATTCCATTTAATTATTTATTCTGCACAAACTGTCTCCTTGAGTTTGTGGAGTCTGGAAAATCTCTTCTCTCTTCTGCCTGGAAACAGGGTTGGCATGCTGATAGAAGACAATCGGACAAGTTTCCAGTGTCCCCTCAACTTCAGGATGTGTGTCTGACTGAAAATGAAACTTTGATTGAGGCACAAGTGCTTGTAAAATACCAAACGAGATTATGAATAGATCCGAAAAAAGACATGTTTAGGCCTGCCATGCTACAAATTAACCAATTGTGAATTAAATCTACAAACTATAATGTAAAAATGAAATAAAAAAAATATATATATATATCAGGTAAATGCAGAGAGCTCATCAACATTACAGCTGTAGCTTTATCCACAGGGTCATTTACAGGGGTGGATTTAGGCCATCTTCTGGGTCTTCCAGAAGACGGTCAGATTTTCAAGTTTACATTGACGGGTATCTATTTTTTCTGTCGGAAGACGGTCATAAATGGAGGATGGATCAACAAAGTTAATTTAGAAGACCGTCAGAAAATATCTCAGAATCTGCCCCTGATTTATATTGTGTTATTGCAACTGTTTCTTCAGCTATAAAACAGTATGATAAACACAGATGCATGGCCTACAAAAATACATCTTCATAAGCATAAAAATGAAGATAATGATCCAACAAAGAACACCTGCCCATTTATATCTGGGATATTTAATGATATCCCTTATATATGTGAATGATACTAGGGGCACTTATTTTAGTTCAAAAGTACAAACATAATCTTGCATACAAATGGCTTTACAGAATAAAATAGAAAAAAACTAAAAATGGATGAATACACATATACATGCATGAAAGACTGGATTCTGTAAAATACACACACACACACACACACACACACACACACACGATTTAAATCAACAACAGGGAGAGGTGGATGGAGGACTTTAGTACAATGTAACACCAGCTAGCTTCTCGTATGAAGAAAAAAAAAGCAGTGACTACTGTCAGGTTAATGCATTGTATTTAAATCTCTTGGGTGATTGTAAATCAAGCAGTCCATCAGGATGACCCATCCATTAAGTTTAATTGCTTCAGTCACAGTGGGAGTGATACATTTGAAAACTGTATGACTTTTCTTTTATATGGGTAGCAGCCAGTACTCTCACAGTGCTAAGCCTTGGGCCCCTTTTCTAGCTATATATCGTGTGAGTGATGGATAATTATATTAATATACATGTATAAAAGACTGGATTTCGTCAAATTCACTTATATACACTCCATAAGAAAATTAAATATACAGAATGCAGCATACCTATTTATTATGGTAAAAACCTACACCAGACCTGTAGGCAAGGGCAGTGCAGGGGGGGACTGGAGGGGTTAGAAAGAACCACCCTTTTGGCCAGAAAGGGTCTAGTCTTAATCACATTTTGATATAATAAGGTCTATGCCATAAGTGATTGGACTAAAGGGATAAGAAGATTCACTTAAATAGAAGAATCCCTCTTTGAAAGTAATGGATTCAGACCCTTATACAATTGTGCGAAAAACTCCCCCTAACACTAAACCCTCTCAAGCCCAGTCCAAAACATGGTTGTTTACAATTTAATGCCTATTACCTACATGTATGTTCAACTAGTAGAATCTCTTCTTACTTGTTACGGGAGTGGTAACAAGATACAAAGAAATGTGAGTCATTTTAATGCTTATAAGCTACTGCTTAGAAACATTATTTTCATGTTTCATTTCATTAGTATGTTTCCTTAGTGAACAAAATCTGTTAAGCAAAGAAAATCACAACAGAATTGGTACCTATTACACTGATTCAAGATGTTTTTTTCTCTTCATACAGCCTACCTTACTGCTAGTTCCTACAGTGGCAAGACGATAAATGCAGTATAATTTATTTTATCAAGGTGATAGGTTCAAAGGCATATGTGAAATGAATAAGACGGGAATAATAATTAAGTTACAGGTAAATTAGACAAAATATTAAGATATATACACACACACACACACACACACACACACACACACACACACTAACAGCACTTTCTGTTATTGACAGATACAGATCTAATTCTACTTCATATTTTCTGTCCATATACCAAAAAAGGCAAATGACACATTAATCCTAAGACTTCACATTAATCCTAAGGCTTAAGGGGGTAAAAAGTTTTATTCACATTTTTAATTTTAGAACTGATCTAACCAAATATGTATATTCATTCAAAACATCTTTTTGGTGCTGCTATGACAAAAGTTCTTAAAAAGAAGGGTCAGTAGTTCAGAGTTTTCCACCCTAAACTGACCATGCAGATAAGTGATGAATATAATTAAAACACTTTAAAGTATTGAAATATATAAGGATTCTCAATCATTTAATAATAAATAAAAATAACTGCAAATTTAAGTTATAATATAATATTGGAGGGGGCAGTATCAAAGTAGAACAACAAAAGAATACCAAATTATTTGAAATCAATGATAAATATATTAAAATAAATAAATAAACAACAGTAAATTTTAGTTTTGATAAATAAATGTTAGGTGGGAGCAGCATCACATATAGAACTACACAGGAATTCAATTCCAAATAATTTCAAGTAGATAAAAAAAATAGAAGTACCAAGCCTTCCATATCTATTTTAAACATTTCCTGAAACACCTTTTCATTAATCATGCATTTCCAAATAAGAACAATTACAGTGGAAATTCCGGAGTGAGATATACTATATGCTTCCTCTTTGCGACTTTGCACTTTCCAGTCTCTACTTTCCTGCATTTTTAGAGAGGATCCTGGATGTACAATGCAAATTTAATACACTTTTTGATACAATTTAGATCTAAATGTTTTCATTTCTGCAGTGTCAATGACCTTATGGCATGCTTTGCTTCAAACCAGCGACCGAACCATGTTTCAACCATTTAAAATCCATCCATGAACTAAGCTCACCGCAAACTTCATTTACCCCTAATATGACCTCAACTACCCCTAATATAACCTACTAAGTATACAGATTCAATAAGGAGTACCTGTCTGCACTATGTCAATCTAAATGAAAGTGACCAACCTGTGACCGTGTCCGGCACGGCTTTGCTGCCATTACCGCAGTCGAGGGAATTCCCCGAACTGGCGTGACGTCACCATACCCATTTATGGAAATGGGGATTCCTGAAGCTGACTTCCTTCTTGGAAGACTCGACTGCTGATTTCCCAGTAAATCAAACAAGTTAGAAGCTTAGAATCGATGATATACATGAAAAGGAGGGATAAACCGTCAAACGAAGCAGTATCATACAGATATACGACTGACAGGGTTGATGTCTTTGCTGATTGAACGATCAGCTAACTCAGCGCTTTGGAGCACCCAAATGCCTGTAACGGCAGGTCCGGTGGCATTGACCGAATTACATAATATTTTAATTAGACTTCAACAAAACGATTATGTAGGAAAGACTAAACTAAGTACTCAAGATCGATGCACGGCGTCTAATTCTCAGAGTATGAGCCCACGCTTTGACGAAAGTGCTAGTCGCAATACAGACTCCCTACCTAAGCCTCCCCCGCGGACGTACAAGGACATGAAAGCTACGGGTGAAGGGGTCATGAAACCAGCACCAAAGTCATATAATGGAGATAGCATGAGCACAAGTCTTAAAATACCCGACAAACTGAAAACAGAGAAAGATTTAGAGAGAATATCAAAGACTCTAGAAGCTTTATACAACTCATTTTGGTACCACGAAGATATGACACGTCAGGAGGCAAAGTCATTCTTAAAAGACTCCGAAGTGGGAACGTTTCTGGTACGGAATAGCAGCGATCCACATTATCTATTTGCACTAAGTGTTAAGACGAAAAGAGGAGCAACGAGCGT
Organism: Lingula anatina; assembly: GCF_001039355.2. Next base: position 133,474 of record NW_019775524.1, read on the forward strand.
TCGTGTGGAGTATATTCGTGGTAAATTCCGTCTTGACTGCGAGGACGCATTGTTGAATCAGATGCCCCGGTTTAACTGCGTCGTAAAGTTAATTGAATTCTACATCAGATTAAGTGAAAATGACAACAGACATCACTGTGTGTGGCTAGAGAGCACGGGGAGGAGAGACGTACCTGTGAAATTAGTAAAACCAGCATTTAGTGCCGTACCAAGTCTACAGCATTTATGTCGATTAACAATTAATAGATCAATGAATAGGCCAAAACTTGAAGACGGTTTTGTAGACTGCCTCCCATTACCTACAAGGCTAAAAGCATTCCTTGGGGAATATCCCCATAAGCATTAACGTACGGCACAACAGGAATCCATAATCATGTATGTTGACTTTCTAATATATGATATACCGTTCCATATAATTTATTCGTGCGAGTCCAGTATGAGAGGATTGTTCGTCGATGTGTACGCTGTGTGATGTACTATGTATGGTGTATTACCCATGACTGATTAGCAGAATATAATAAATTGCCGGATATTAAGCTAGGTTGTGCTTAAGATAGATGTCTTCATCTTTTACGTTAAAATAGATCTGTTTAATTTCAAAATCAGGATTCTTAAGGCTACGGAATTATAGTAAAACTATGTCTTTTTGTATGAAACAATAACAGGAATAACTACGTTGTTATCTTGAAGAAATTTAATCGGCTCACTTTTCAATAATTTTACTGGTTATTTGCACAAGAAAAGTCGATAATATGTTAGTTTGCTAGGCTGCAATTCAAAGAACATTTCCTGGAAACTTTAAATGGAGCACTACTCAGAAACGGGAACGTCCCTGGAATTAACCATATCAAAAGAGCGGGAGCTTCATATTGATGCAACTTAGGCCTGGGAATTTGGGTTTATTTAATTGCCATGAACAAAATCTACAAGAGATATCAGCAGCATAGCTGAGACTTGTAACACTGACAACCAATGTGCACCAAAACGTGCCGTTTACTGCACTTGATTGCAAATTAGATATATTGCCATTATGTCTCCAATCGGGTCTGTTCCAAGAATGCAATTACGACAATTATATGCAGCTCCGGGCAAATAGATTCCAGTGAGACGCATTAGCACGGTGACAGGTGGATACGATGGGAAATCACTCAAGAGCTTGCTTTGGTAGATTTTTTTGTTTAAACCATTCACGATATCTTGGTCTTCAATACTTTTTTATGCTCAGGGCCGGATTTATGTGTAAGCAGACTAAGCACGTGTTTGGGGTGTCACGACTAATTAAGGGGGCTATTTATACATAAAAAGGGAAAATGTTTAATAAAAATTAAGAAAATTATATTTGGATGACAGGGGAAGAAAAAACAAAAGTAGACAAAGTAGAAGAATATTTGAGGGTTTATAGTAACAGGATTCTTTTAAAATATTGTGTAATGGGGGGGGGGGGGGCATGGTGTTGTGAGTGCTCAGGTCACCAAGAGAATCCGGCCCTGTATCAAAGTTACCTCCTTTTTTTAATTGATAACTGTGCTCTACATCGGATGAAGATAAATAAGATAGTGATACGACTCTTTTAACTTCGTTTCTGAGAAGTGATACGAAAATTGTGAATATTTGTAGTATGTTGTTTTAAAACGAGCCGATACCAAAGAGAAACTGAAGTATTTACATAGAATACATGGCCGCTGTCGTCGTCTAAAGCTTTAGTTTTTGTTGCTTTTTTATTGCGTTCACTCATTCATACTGTCTCTTTGAAATAGTGATGATGATGCTCCAAAGAATAAATGGATTTTGGTTGACGTCATGGAAAATAGCTTTTTAACATAGGGTCAATTTTTTAAAAGTTGAATCTGAATTTGTTTTTCGCCACAAGCTTTAAAATGATTTCATTTCATTTCAATTGCAAAGACGCATATCCTATTTGTATGTCTGAACTGAATAACGGACAGTTCCTTAACGTTGAAAGGAATGTTGTCTCACTATTTCTTAAAAGGAAAACATGAATGCAAATACGGACACGCAAAAGGAAGACACCACTTTCGTTATTGAATCACGGTATTTCCATGAAGACAATCGGTTCATTAGGCCTAAACCGATAAGGGGCTCCGTGCGGAAACCCCCTAACACGAATCAAGCAGGGTTTTGTAGGTATCTGCGCCAATCGTGACGTATTGCAGCTTGATATCGGTGATATTTTGGATGGGCATGTCAATGTACACAAATTTCTTTGGCCCAACTTATTTGCTTCTCTGAAAATTTACTCCAAGTGTCATCAGAAGCGCAATACGTCGATATGCGTGGGCAGTTAGACGAACTCTTAAAATTATCTCTTTGGCTGGCACTATAATATGATACCAGAATGTTATGATAATAATCACCGAAGACTAAGAATCGCAGAGGATTTTGTTTAATGCTGCGTTCTATTCAGTTGGTGTGGCTAATGTTTTAAAACCAAAATGACATTAGTTTGGTTTTATCGCTGAATTAATTCGTCCGTGGAGTATTTTAGTCTGCAGTCTCATCGGGTTCACCTTTACAACGCCACACGACACTAACTTGCAAAAATGCACCTAAGTACAGACACAAGTGCCTACACTTTCGGTCGTCGACGGAGACGTGGTCTCTGGTTAACACAGTAAATTGTAAGAGGAGTTACTAATTTTAAACTATAGATTCAATGTCAGTCTGAAAGAATTATTGTTTTGAAAGTTCCCTTTTTTATGGGGAGGGGGGGGGTTGTGGAGGGTTAGCACTGTTTTTTTTTTTTCATAGTTGTTTGGTTTTTAATCTACAAAGCCTACATGTCAATGTAAACCTGCATAGAAAACATTTTCTGCTTATTGCCACTTGTGAAGAAGCATGAAGAAAAGTTTTCAAAGAAACAGTGTTCGGGAGTGTCAAACAACAACAACAACAACAACAATAATAATAGTAATGGCTCTCACAGCCGAAACCGCACTGTATCGTTTTTATATCGTATAGTTAAATGAGATAATTTTGAAAACACGATGCTATAGACAAGTCTAAAAAATCAATTTATACGTTCATTTCTCAAATATGGTAATAATTCCTCATTAATGATGTGTTATCCAATTTGCTACAGAAACAGATCCTGGAATCAATTTATCCGCAAAAATACAATGTTATCGTTCCAAGAAAAAACAATCAACTTGTCCTTGACTGCCGCAGAGCGAGATTAATATTGAGGTCGTATATCAAGTCTTTATCCTCGCGTAATTTTTAACTATGGGTAGCGTGACTTAAACCCATTAATCATTGGTACCGTAAAGAAAAAAATCCATGACACTGAACAGAACTTAACCTTTTTCATTGCAATTAAAAGTCTATAAATAGGTCTACTTACTACTTATGTAGTACGGCCACAATTGGCGCACATAGGATTTACACAGCGTTTTCGACAATTTTTAAAATTTAAATATGAACATATTCAGCGTATTTTTTCTCAATATAAAAGCATGTTCAAATTTGATTGAAATCAATTGCAATTTCTCGCCAATATCAAACTGTGAACGTTTTCCAACTTCACTGGTTTCTGGTAAAAAGGCACAGTTAATATTAACTCACGCCAGTCAACCAACCTGGCCGATTTTCGAAAGGAACCAGCCTCTTCAAATAGGAAGTAAATCAAAATATACGGTTTGGCACTTGTGGATCGAACGTCACCAAAATATATGCAAAACGTTTAAAAAATCAAGAACTTTTTAAAGATAAATCCGACAACGCATTTTTAATTTTTTAAAAAATCTATTTATTCTTTCTTTATAAATACGGTTATATGGGAAACAACAGCTGTGCCGGACAGCAACGACAGTGGCGAAGGCACTGATAGGAAGTGATCAGAATGCATACATAGGGCCTACACATACAGCGTCTGCCCTTATTAAAAAGGTAGAAGGAAGAAAACCCGGACTACAATGTAGCTCTGTCACGTGATACGATGAAACAAACAGTGCGTGCCAAGCCAAGCTTGAATGTGGATATAATAGAGAATAGAAGACATACATATGTTCCCATACAACAGTAACTCTAAGGCTTTTTAGTCTTGACGGTAATAGTATCTAAACAACATTGCTCTCAATTACTGTTCAGCTAATGCAAACAGTGCAGATACATATATTAATACAGGTGAGCTTCCTGTAAATTATCGAGAGAGAGAGAGAGAGAGAGAGAAGAATAAGTGGTTAAAAAAACGGGCTTATGAAAACAAAACGAAACTGCTTTAATTTAACCACAAAAGAAGGGAAAGAGAGGAAAGATAGCGTTCCCTTAGTCCCATAAAATAACGCCTACGACGTGTGAAGAAAGATGGTACCATAACCAAGATACCACGTAAAGCTAACTCCAGGACCATAATCGTTAAGATAATGGTTCACATAACAAATCTAACACACCAGTAATTTAGCCGTGCAGATGACTTTTATTATGTATGATGCTATTTTCAAATATCCGCTTGCACTGCTTAATCTAAGAGTGACTTTCTGTCCTACGTAATCTTACAACCACACAAGGAAATCTCAGACAGGTAACGAATGTTCACAATATCCAAAACATGCGGAACGCATTCTGATTTCTGTTAATAGTAATAATAAATGACAAAACAATTTGCTTAGAATGTTGAGGTATTTCCCTTACATGTTACGCGGAACTGGGTGGGTCAATACATGTTCGACGTGGTGCGGTTTTGGGAGGTTTCATTTTCTTTAAGTAAACCATTACTCATTTTTAACTATAAAGAACGGATAATAACTGATGCCAAGTCGATACATGCATATAGTTTTTAAAGAACCAACAATTTGTATTTAATACAAGTTGAAAAAAAGAACTCCATATTAAATGCAAATGGCGTCACTCTTCAAACTGCACTCAGTACGGCCCCTTGAACTCTCTTAACGGGAAACGGTGAACCACTTCCTTGTACATTCCTCTGTTACGGCATGGAGCCTTTTCACTTAAACCACAGAGTAAACACCAGAGCGCGTCGATTAAAGTTTAACATCACTATAGAGTGACCGCATCCTTGATCGAGTGCTAAGAATTAAGCACTATTTCATAATCATACGATTATCCAACTATGAATCGAGATGTACTTCCTACCAAAGGCCCAGCTGGGTGGAGTCTTTTTTTTTTAATTTTTTTTAAACTATTTTTTGCACAAATTCTGACTGTAAAGAAAATTGCAGAGATCTATCTATTGGTTTCTAGCGGCAAAAGTGTGACCCTTATTGAAGTATTAAATATATTCCTTACAAAATGCACTACCTTTATTAAACGCAAGTAACAGGCGAAGCCTTCAGGCAATACTTTCAAGGCTTACGTGTACATTCAGAAATAACATCGAAATATGGGAATAAACTTTTATCTCGAATGCCATTTAGGCATTAGCGGTAAGCCAGACGTCTTCCGATCCAGACGGTTTTCTCCGAACTCATCTTTTAAGGAATACCCCATTGTCCTTATCGGCACAATTATTACCGAGTCTATCGTGTTTTATGGCAAATACAGTTTCTAATGCCATGTATAACGTTCAAGTGTACATTATCCGACTCTTCCGGACAACACAAATCACCTTTTCCGATATATTAACTTAGATCCTAGTCAATCAACATCTTGAGCCAGGATCACGTTGAATACCAATTTGTTTTATCTGGGTCTGCAAGTTACTGTGTGTATTTGTGCAGATGTCAGACTTATATTTTTGGTAACATTATTAAAAGAAGTAACAACAGGCAAATGCATATTCCCATAACTTTTAATGAAACAAAATAAGTTAATAGTACCACATTTCATCCCGTTTCTATAATCATTGACATAAAATCTTAGCTGATAAAATTAGGCTTGTTAAAATGACCAATTTATATATTATCATACTACATAAAGGTTCTTCTGGCTTATTCACCATGTAGATTATTTTCATCTACTGCTAACATCGGGTAACTTTTACCACCGCCATCTCGCACAAGAAAACAACCGTCTCTATCCAAGACTACGACCTGCAAGTCTACACATTAAACACATAACCAGGCAATGAAGGAAACCAAATTTGCCCGTGAAACGAATAACCTAATTTTCACTACGAAGTGTAAATGACACTGGTCACGTACATGGGCCATGTAAGCTGAGTATCTCTCAATATAGCGGTACTTATATGAGTGCAACTCAAATATACAAGATGTGTCTCAGTGCTCAGCTTCTCTACTTCTCACTTTTTAGACATAACGTATACCAATAACACTAACATTACCTTTTAAGGTAAATAAATATAATATTTAACAATTTAATAAAATAATTTATTGTCACATGTTACAGATTAGACCCATTCTTAATGACTTATTGGAAACTCCACATAAAACTGATCATCACTAATTGCTGAATCAAGCACACTTCAAACCCTCCAAATCATTCTCCATGTCGTGAGCATAAATAGCACATCTCAAGTATCAGCCCTGGTATCAAATAAGATTATAAATATCCCCAAAAGTCACACTGACAGCAATCCCATTTCCTAGAAATTCAACTTTAGAACATCCACTTGAAAATGTTTTTTTTCCAAAAAGAAAGACAAATCAATAGTGTAACTGGCATATACAGATACGCAAAATTACAGATTTAAAGCAAAATAATAAATGAAGATACTTTCCAATGCTCCAATTTTATCGCATAAGCAACAATTTTTTTCCCAAACGGGTGGTATTGTTGAATTTGGGTTTAATATATTTTTGTTCATGAATAAGTGTCATGCATGAAACATGCTTAGTCATGTTTTTACAGTGCCATACTTAAAGCCTCAGTAAGTGTCCAGCATATGATGGTCTTTCAAAAACAACCATAAAAAGTTAAATAAAACTGACAAATTCTACAAGTCATACTGTCATTTCTGAAGAGGGTTCACAATTTTTTAAAATCATTCAACTATTTTCAATATTTTTAATTCAAAAATTAATGCTGCAGTAGTAGTGTATTCCAACTAGTGCTTTACAAAACATTACAAATCTAAAATACCACTGTCTCTTACCCTAGAAATACAAGTATCACTTTTAATGCTGCTGTCATTTAAACTTTGACTTTCAGTTGAAGTTTTTTCAACAGACTCGCTCTTATCTCCCTGTATTTCATCATTAGACAACTGAGGTGATGCATCTTCACAGGAGTGATATAGTTCTTGACTGCTTTCTGTTTTACTGGAGGCATGGTACTTCACAGTGACAGTATCAGTGTCGTTGGACCGAGGCTGATCTACAGGTCCTGCTTGTGCTAGCTTACCAAGCTGGTCTGAAGCACTGCTTTTCATAGCTACTGACCTTTCCAGTTTACTTAAATCAGCAGTGACATGTGTTACCTCTGCAGTTGGTTTGCTCTCTGTGCCAAATTTAAAAGGTAAGCTTGGGCCTGTTGATCCATCTTTGCCATCAAGTGAAGGTTTGTGATTGGGTTTACCCTGTCCTAAATTATTATTTACCTGTTCCTGTGTGGAAGTGGCACTTCCATTAGACAGCTCTGAGTCCACAACTACAGTGGTCTGGTTAGAGAGCTCACATGAACCACTACGGTGACGAGATCGGACTGTCCTTGACCCAGTACTGTTGGCACTGTCACTTGAGTCTTTTGAACTGCTTCTCTGTCTTCCATTACTACTCTGGGTAAAAGAAGTCTGCAAAAATTTTGCACTCCCCCTTGATCCCTTGGAAGATCCTGACCCAGAGCGAACATTTTTTGCCTTAGCCAGGGCAGCACTTAGCCGCAAACTGTGAGCAAATGCTGCTGTCTGTTCTTGGTCAGGCTGGTTGCCACCCGACAGTGACCTTGACCTGACCTTGTCTTGACCTGACCTTGAAGGAGCTCTCATAAAAGCTGTCGGACTTGATCCACTCCTACCTCTACGTGGACTGTAAGAGCTGCTGCGTGTCAAACTCTGCACGGTTCTGTTGCTCATTCTGCCACGGGACCCACTAGAATCTGAGGAGGACTTACTAACTGTACTCACCCCTCTGAGTCTGGTAGAACTGCTACCGGACATGTCTTCAAGTGGGATCTCTTCACTATGATTCCCCAGATTCGATCCTACTGAAGAGTTCCTACTGTGCCTTCCACTGTTTCTGCCATTACCTCCACTTCTCTGAGCATCATTGCCTCCATTCACACTGTCATTGAGGTGATAAGCAAAAGCGGAGGGAGATGTAGCATCCACTGCCTCCTCAATGCCAGGAGAACCCTGAGGGGCCTCTGAGGAAGAAACAGTAGTGGGAATACTGATCTCTGGAGTACTTGATGGCATGGGCACGCTTGGACCACTGGAGGTAGCGCCCTCTACCTGCCGCTGTGCTCCACCCATTCTTCCTGCTCTCTGCTGCTGTGATGGAAGATGTGACCTTGATCTTCCTTGGCGTGCTGCATCAGAATGACCCCGGCTTACCCTGTGCACAGATCCTGGTGGTAAGATAATAAGAATGAAGTTCATCTATCGACAAATGGTGACAAATACAATGGAAGCATGCAGCAGCATCCAATTTCTTGCAGCTCAAGTCTTTATGTAAAGTAGACAGGAAGTTTCAATTGCCTTATGTTACATTTTGTGAAACATCTGCCTGAAGGATCTGAAAACCACAGGCAAACTAAGTGTATCTACTCAAGATAACCAGTGAAAGCTAAAGCAACAGTAGCAATATCAATTATGTCTTGTTTTACTATCCTACACAAAGGTGATGACAGTCATTCTACCTGGCCCAGGGATCCCTGTCAAAAGTCCAGCCTGGTTCTGGGCATCGGGGACCACTGCAGGCATCTCCAGCAGCTGAGCTATCATCTGCATCTTACGCTGACGTGCCTTTAGGCGCCCCTTGGTCAACCTCTGTTTGGCTGCCATGCAGCGAATGTGATCATCGAAGATGAACTTTGCCGTCAGAAGAGGAACAGACTTGGCATACCGCGGGGAGGAAGGTTTGTGGAGAGTAACATGAAGAGTTCTACTATCATCCTTGTCTCCACTCACTTCCACATCCTGTAGAAACAGCAGAGGACAAATACCATTATGGTTAAGAAAATTATAATTAGATGATATACCTGAAGGACAGGTTTGATTCACTAAAATAAATTCTTTATCACATACTAGGAATATCTAATATTGCTATTGCTGTTGTTAACCTCCTTACATCTTCAGAGACCATGGCTGATAACTGATGTTACAGATAATGGACAATGCTTGGATTTCAAAGTGCCATTTTGTTTTAACTTGGAATAAAATTTTCAAATAAAAATATATGAATTACTTACAATTTTTTTTTTGTAACTTTGCATGCATTACTTACAATTTTTTTCAAACTTTCAAATCTCATTTGAGCATAGTGAGGTGAATTTTTGACATAAGACCTCCATGAATAAACTATATGTTAATTTCACCTTATCCATGCATTAATATCACTGCATTCAACATTTTCCAAATTATCATCACATCCTGTCACAATATGTGTTATTTCAAATTTCAGAACTTCATTTTACAAGTTATAGATGTTTTAAACATTGTGAGTTTATGCCATAGTTATCAATTACAAATTATTTTCTCAGACTTGAATACAGTCTGTCTTTAAATAAGTCGATGGGAATGATGCTTTTAGCAGGGAGGAAATAACAATCAGCTACTCCTATACTAATTACTAGTTGAAATTACCATGTTCCTTTTATATCCTCAGCATGTATTGCACTGTGTGAGAAAAGGTTTGCATTATCAATGTTCTCTGTTTTGCAAGCGAGTTCCAGCTGTAAGGACCCCACATATCCAACCACTCCCCTTTCTTGAAGGTTTGGTTACATACCTGTAAGAACCCTACAAACTTGACCACTCCCCATCCTAGCCTCTTTGTGTCTGGCTCCACCAAGATCAACTGTAAGACATCCACCACAAGGAACCGACGCTCTCTTTTACTGGAGGAACAAATACAAAATCTTTTTATATACTTATATAAAATGGAAATTAAGAGAAAGTTTGTTTTTTTTTTTTGGTTCATTCTAGAAGAATTTTGGTTTTGGTTAACTGTATTATTTTCAGCTTAAAACATATACATGTATGAGAATATTTTGAAGAGGAAAATTTTTTAAAAAACTTTTTCCTTTGTGTAAGTCTCATATTATATCCACTTTTACTCAGCCACTAGCCTGAAGTAAGCATTCAGCTTGTGATTTTTAAATATTTTTTCAGGAGTGCTGATGTAATGAACAACAAAATCAGAAGCACAAACAACATCTACAATATTAATAAAAACTATTTTGTAAAGAAAGAAAAATCTGAGACTCTATATTAAGTGATAGGTTTAGGCTAGTATGCCAATTTAACAGGTGGAAAATCAACCTCTACAAAGACAGTGACCTAAAAATACACTATGCACTTTTGCCTTCAAGACAATACCCCCAGTATAGCTGGTGTACAGAGACAATTTTATTTAAATATAATTATATTAAATTATTTTACTATAATTTTAATATTTGTAGCACTGAAGATACAGTAATGACTACCACAGGTAATTTCACTAATAGCCTAAGAAACAGCAACTTTACGGTCTTTACAACTTCTTGGAAACAGTAAGGAGTACGGGTAAACTTTGATAAAATCATTGCTGATAACAGGTATCGGGGTTATCAAAACTTGTATACACAGAAATGGCACACCACACGAACCCTGAACAAATAGATATAGGAATATGTAAAGCAATTAAATCGGCCCCGGTCAATGGCTACAATGTTTTGATAGGGCTCAGAAAAAATTCAAAACAGTTTCATTTATATGTACAAAATTTCAAGACTTACATCTTAAAATCATGCAAGAGCTCGAGCCAAATATTCAAGCTTACCATGCAAGTCAAGCAATCATGCAAGTCTTCACGCTACCAAACACCTGAATCTGATAAAACCTGTATTCCAAGAAAACCACCAGCTATCTATAGGTCAGTGACTAGTCATTTATTAGACAGTTCAGATGTACTGGGCATGGTGAACAAAGGAGCACATAATTGGGAAATCCCTTGTAGCTACAGCAATCAGAGGCCAGATAGCACACAAACCTACACAGGTAGTCTCAGGTTAATACCAAGCATGCAGCCGTTTTTTGGCCAACGATCAACTTTTTAAATGTTCAATAATGATGACATTGCTCAACAAATGTATGCAAATCTTACCATCCCCTGCTGGGTCAATGCAATAAATATACATCTTAGACTTTACATGTCACCATGGTCAGTTCACCTTGACACATTTAGACACATTCACAGAGTAGTAAGTGGCAGTTGTGATGGATATTCACACATTTTAACAGCATTTCATCTTAGCATCATGTTTTAGACAGCTAATTTTTTTTTCTGTATTGAACTCCACTGACTACTTCCCTATGAGCCACATATTTTACCTGCTAGAATCTGTACTACCATGGTTTGGCATTAAAAAATTCATTGAATAATAATGGATCACTTTTTGAAAAGTTCAATTTGGAGCTGATCCTAGTAGGATAAAAGTATCTCATAAAATACCAAGAAATTGCCCTAATACATCACAGATTCATTCCCTCTAATCAAATAGTCATGACCCATGCCATTTTTCTCCTTAACAGCTATTACAAATCCTATTTTTCTAAACAAGTAAATTCTTGGAATTCAATAAGTTTCTTTTTCCTGTTGGTGCAGTGTTTAATACGTCAAAATCATAAAAATGCAAATCCAACACTTGTATAATGGCAGCATTTGTGCAAAAAAAAAAAAAAAAAAAGGAATCTGAGAGTCCTTCTCAAGAGAAATGATAGTTTGATTGTTTATTATTATCATTATTATTTTATTTCTATTTTTTGTGTGTGTGTGTGTGTGTGTGTGTAAATAACAGCTTAAAGTCAATGCTTGTATAATATGTATATTTTAGTCTGAATAGGATGCCTGGAACTCTAATTATGAAACTAAGAATAAGGTGTGTATAGTATGTGCCACAGACTTTTTAGCTTACTGGCCATTCGGAATACCACTTTCTTAAAATGTTCTGGTCTGAATAAAAATTTCACTAAGACTGGACATCTTCTCCCCATTGCATTTTAATATTTAAATATTAGTAAAACCTTAAGACCTTAATTTTGTCAAACTTTTTGAAATTATGTAACAGTTAAATTTCAGAAAAATTAAATCAAATCCAAAGCTGTTTTGAAAACACACACACACACACACATACACACACACACACAAAGGCTATGTCTAGCCAATAAATTCACACACTGAGGAAAACATACTTGTCCAAACAAAATTTTACTGGCTGCAGGTTTAGACACCAGTGACAAATGTTGCATATATATATGCATGGATTGAGGTAAAACCATACAAACAAAAGTGATGAGCATTTTGACTGTATATTGACTATGTTACCTGGAAGGCACTTTCAATAAAAAGACAAACACATGATCAAAGTACTACTCACTTGTCTCTTGCTATCACTGTACAACCAATCAGGTCACTATTGTCTGGAAAGTGAATAAAAAATTCAATTCATAAAAATTTCTGCTTTAATATTTCAAATACTTGTAAACAGTATTCAATTACTTTTATTGCCAATATTGTTCATTCTTTTTTAACAATATTGTTAAATAAAGAAATTGCATTTACGAAATTTATAATCATCTTAATCAATATTTTTTATCCATTGTCACTGTCCCCATGCCATCTGAATTTCATAAGAATAACCATATACATTTGAGCATTTTGAATAACAGGCATTTTTATATTTCTCATACTAAATTCTTCACAGGTTCTTGAGGTACTGATACGTATTTAACTGATTGTATAAGCCTTGCTGAAAAAATACCAACATTTATAAATTTAAAGATGGTAAGTTTCTCAAAACTGAACATGATTTAAGAGTTTAATATGCTGCTCTTTTTTACAAGCACTTATCATTATATCAACATGTCTCCCAATCTGAAGCTGAATAAAATTCCTGGAAAAACTCTTACTCAATGCACTTTTCCTTTAAACAGCTAGATATAAATGCCAACCATTACAAAAGATAGCTGTTATAAAAGCTGCAAACACTTCTAGCAAGGCTAAAGAAGCTGTGCGCATTCAGAAGTGCATGCTTTAATCACATGAAGATAGTAAGCCTGTCTTGATGAAACATCATGATCAAAATGTAACTATCCTAAATTACACTTTATGAGACCAAAGCTTGCAGATTCAATTTACAGACCACAGCTTTTTCAGAACAAAATGGGACTGATATCAAATGGAAATCTTTCTGAACATTCTGAAACATTTAACATGTCACATCTCACCATGAAATTAAATGTAAATTGAATACTTCTCATAACCAAATTCATTTTCCTTCATATTGTTAACAGCAGTGCTATTATCACTTTATGCCTATCCTTACAAGCACCCCCTTTCCCTTACCATAATGTGCTTTATGGTAATCTTTCCTTCATAAAAAATATCACCCAATTGCTGCCTTCGCAAATAAAACTCAATGTGTTTTATTACAATTTGTTAATGTCAAATAAAAATATTTCCTTGTTTCCTTTTGTAGGTCTCATAGATACTTACAGGGGAATATGGAAATATTTAACAAGCACAGTGCTATTTCACACTGATTTTAACATGAAAAATCACAATAAGGAGAAAAAGAAGCAAATAACATCACTCCAAAGGTAATAAGTGGTTTAACTGTTTTTTGTTTTTTTTTTTTTTTTTACTTCCTGGTATACCCATATCTTTTTTATAATAGCTCATTTTTTTTCTGTAGATTAGCCAGAACTCTCATCTGTAATCTTAATGGTCTAAATTTATTGTTGTAAGTTTTGTGATACATTTTAAAAGAGTAAAATCTGTACTTGTACTAAAATTGACTTAATATACACATGCATTGTTCTCTGGGTGACAGAGTAGGCCTAAAGATTTTCAGACTTTTCTTGAAATCTTTCAGAAAAAAAAAATCTGGAAAATTTCCTTAAAACTATTAAAAATGTTTTCTCCAATCATAACTCCATAAAGTTGTAAAAAATAGTTATATATAAATATGTTTTAGGACCACAATCTTTTAACTTTTTCATTATGAGAAAAAATTATTTCAGAATGCATAAAATTTGTTACAAGTCTTAAAGGAATTAGACCATTCTACCAGAAACACCAAACAGTTTCAGGTGCCAAAAATTCCATGAACCGTTTTTTCAAGTGGAAGTTGTTAAAATTCCTAAAAATTTCATTGGTTAATTTAAAATCAAACATGGCTAGTCTTGTTAATTAGAATAATCCTCCAATTCAGGTGGCTGATATTTTATTTCCTAAAAGATATTTTAAGTCATATTTATCACTAGCAAGACTGTTGTTAATTATATTCACAGAACAGTTGCTGCATTTTTTTCCAAGAAATTAATTTTCAGCATCCTAAAGTGTTAAACAAGGTTAGTGTTGTCATTGATGTTGTGTAGAAAAATGCAAAGATTTTTACACAAGTCATTTTTTTGGAAATTTTTAGATATTACCAAACTGTTGTCAGCTACAATTTTTGTGTACCCAGCATAATACATGAACACACTGAACTAGCCATGTGCTCACACCTGTTAACTGGAAAGTCACTCTTGGTCAGCTAATGTATGCCTGTATGGCCTACATTTGGAACACTTTCTCCCACACTGCATGACAAAAGTAGGGGACAAAGGCCTCTGACCACATCTACAACTGTCACTAATATTTGCTCCCTTTTTTGAGCTTTGTTTCTTACATCTACTGATCATGATTCAATGACAACTGTCAATATACAATCTATATTTACTATGCACCATCATAATACTTCTATCGTCATAATGTAAAAATCTAATGGTGTAAGTTTGTTTTTAGGTGAAAAGATGTTTATGGCGTGTTTTCTGTGAAAACCCAGAATGTTCCTCCTAGAACATAGAACATAGCCCTGGTTAGAGAAAATGACTAAAATAAAAAATCTGAGTCATGGCTCTTCAGTAATAGTCAAACTCACTGAATTATCTTCTTCACATTGGTGTCAAAGCTAAGGAACTTACAAAATTGCACCAATGTTAAGAGTTTTGTAGAAATAAAGAACCAAATCTTCAACATATTTTATATAAAAACCTATTTTAAATTTAAGTCCATTTAATTAGGGAAAAGCTAATTGTGTCCCCAGAAAACAATATGGCAATCAGAGTATAAAGCTAGCTTTCCAGTTGGTTTCAGTGGCAAATTCAATTATTTCCAAAAAAAAAAAAAAAAAATTGAAAGCAATATGGAACCATATGTCCTTAAATTTCCTTCGTACAAAGTAACCACAATGGACACCCAACACCATTTCCTCTAAAATACTTCTACTTCCTATTTGCCTCATAAACACTAACCAAGTTCTTAAAATGCCTTTTCAGGTTTCCACTGGAACAAATCCAAGATAGATATTTGCCACTACCTCTCAAGATGAATAACTTGAATAGGACAGGGTAGCAAATAAAACAGTGTCTATCACAAGAGACATGGTCCATCCTGCTCATAACCTTTTAAATAAGATTTTGTTACCAAGCATCTAAAGCCTTTTATTGTCTAGGGTGCCTTAAAAACATGAATGAAATGGCATGGCTGAATTTTTAATTTGGCTTTTTAAGTCACCAGAAAATTTATGAGCCCAGATTAGTCAGACTTACTGAGGTCCAAAACATCGCCTAGCTTAACACACTCTTCTTGCTGTGTCAGGGGTAACTGTTGTTCCCTCTCCTGGCGCAGAGTAAATGAAAGATCTCGTAGTAAAAAATACACACGTATTGCCTGAAATAAAATAAAAATAGCAAATTACAATTATATAAGACAGCTTTACAAGGTATAAGTGAAGTATTTACTCGGTCAAACTATTTTTAATATAGTTTCAGTATAAATACATAACTGAATCTTAAATACACATTAATCTACTTAAGAGGAAGACACTAAACATATTCGCAGGAAACAATATTGTAGTCAGTGGACAAACCCAGGAGCCATGTCATTTGTTGGTTACACTAATTTATATATTATTGAAAAAAAGTTAAGTTTTATCATTGTAGTTACATCCATCAGGAAAAATATATGCACCAACTGTAAATATTACTTCAAGCCACCCACCCTTCTAGCCTTCTCCACCTCTCCACAAGGTAGCCTCTTGTTGAAGCCTATCCCAGTCAAGGGGGTTCCAGTTGGTGGAAGCAGGATGGAAGCATCCATTGTCAGGTATTCCACATTGAGTGGACGGATCTGAATGATATCACGACAATGCAAGTTTCAGCTAATCATTCTTTTTTTTTTAACCTATTAGGAAGGTACCATCTTTTTATTTAAAAACTTATCATATAAAAACAACAAAAATAAAAAAAGTTCAGAAATCTTGAACTATGTCATACCAAGATTATATTTTTTTTCTGCAGATGACTAATGTAGTTATCCATATTCAGATAGATTAGATACAATATTCCCCACTTCTTTATTTGACTATTTATAAAAGTGTTTTGGATAACAACAAGTTCAACAAAGAAATATATGACAGCAGTTCAAAAACTCTTTAATATCATTAACCATTTCTGGTTTCCTTTAAATTGCCTTTATATACTAATAAAACTTTTTTTGTGAAAAAAAAATATAGCCATTTTATCAAATTGACTAACATAAGTAAATTTTCTCACCTGTTTGTCCCTATATTCATCCTCAAACATGTCTAAAAATATTTCTTCACTCTAAATGTACAAAAATATCTGTATTAACTGTGGTCAAACCTTACTACTTGTAAGCATAGTATAGGTGGACAAATCTGGTACAAAGAGAGCAACATACTTCAACCGTTAACCAGCCTTCAAAATTTCTTTTTATCAAAGGCATTCTCAAACATGCTTTCAATAGCCTTTATTCACCAAAATATGAAATGTAAGAATCAATACACTCAATACTCTTTTTTTATCAGAAATTAGGCATTAATTACAGTTTTAAAATGTCAACTTCTAAGAAAACCTTGAAGTTAGGCATTAAATACAGTTTTAAGAAATCAACTTCTAAGAAAACCTTGAAGAAGTTCCTGAGCAGCAGCATGCTCTCTTCCTTGGAGCCCTCAATTATGGCCAGATGTCTGTCTTGGAGGTAGCTGGTGTCTGGGGTGCACACCAACTGCTGCAGTACCAGTAAACACATCTCCAAGGTGGCAAGACGCACTTTACTTCCTGTTAAAAAATACAAAAGAATGGAATACTTATTTAATGATGCAGCTACTACACAACACCACATCCTGAAGAACAAAACATGAGCTTTCTTAAAATGTAGTTTCATAAAAGCAAAATAAGCACTTAGCTTCTTCAAAGCTACGAATTACTTCCTTAACAACAGCACTAGCAAGAGTTTCCTATGAGTCTGGTTGTGCCAAACTTTTTTCAACCACAATATAAATACCCCTCTTCCTGAAACTTGGCTGTGTCCAGATTTAAAAAATACCCAGTCTCATTTCCATTCATACAGCTTACACTCTTTGAATAACTTTTAGAACTATTGGCAGGTTATGCTCAATTCTCAGCAACAGTGCAGATATGCACAGTATCACAAGAGCAATATTCTTTCATACTGATGACAATTTAACCACTGACTTCATTATTACCATTACTATTCAGAGAAAAATTTCATCAGCTGTATTAGAGTAAAATTATTTCTTTTCTTTAATCAAAAGCTTAACAATGAAATAGTTTACCTCCAATATTTTGATGTGTAACTGAGGCCATATTCCTGGGTAGCCTCATTCCCTGATGAAGATGCTCTGTTAGACATTGAATTATTGGAGGTAAGCTATTTCAGTGAATTGTTGAATTAATTGTTTCACAGACAATGCTTTTATACCATCAAATTTTCAGCTCTACTCAAGAGCCTTCCTCAGGACAAACTGGTCATGCGCCGATGATCTAGCGCTGAGATGTATTCAATAACCAGTTATCCTATAAATGTCCCCTACGGCCCCCCAGGCCCAAGAGGTCATCATAGATGTGGGCCAGCTGGTACGTATACATTAGGGGACACTCATAAGATAACTGACCATTGAATATATCTCAGCGCTAGATCATCAGAGCATGACCAGTTTGTCCTAAGGAAAGCCCTTGAGTAGAGCAGAACATTTGATGGTATAAAAGTATAGTCTATGAAACTATTATTTCAACAATTCATGTGTATATACCAGACTAATGAAGTATTTTAAGAAACTATTTCAATATTAAGCTGTTGAAGAAAAGAAATAATTTTATTCTAATACAGCTGATAAAATTCTTCTCTAATCAGTAATGGTAATAATGAAGTCTGTGGTTAAATTACATTATTCTTTCACTTTTATATTACTTTTCAGGGCTCAGACAATTCAACTTTTGATATATATTATTATTTACTTTTCTTTCTAGGAATTTCTAAATAACACTTTTGTAGACATTACTTTTAAGTAATACAAACTTATTAGTAAAGTAAAAATACTGTGCATTTTTTTTTTTTTGGGGGGGGGGAAGCATAATTTCATTATCATATTTGGGTGAAATGATTAAAATTTAATATATCTTCATACTTGACCATATGGAATGATGCTTGCAAGGACTCTAGCAATTTCTAAATAACACTTGTGTAGACATTACTTTTAAGTAATAAAAAACTTCAAGTAAAAATACTGTGCATTTTTTTCCCTTTTTTAGGTGTGGGTGGGGCATCATTTCATTATCACATTCGGGCGAAATGAATAAATATATCGTGACCTTATGGAATCATGCTTGCAAGGACTCACCGTATTGCACACTCTGATTGATAATTTTTAACAGCCTCTCCACCACAATGATGTTATAATGATCTTTCCTCTGAAATGACCAAATAAACAATGAAAATAAAAGATCAAGAAAGGTTGTTAAATATCATTTGCTGTAAAAAGACATCAAAGACAAAGTAAACCAAAGACATGGATCTCTTTCATAATTAAGAAAATATGTTTCCATGGGAACTGCATAAAGAAAGAACTGAAGTGATAATCTATGGCAAAGAGCCACAGCAACAGCAGGAGACCAATAAAGTTATGAAATGAAACAAGATGACAGGTTAGATTTCTTAGAAAACATTTCTAAACCAAAATCACTTTTCTTGGAAAGCAACCTTTCAAATTGCAATGTCATTATGAAGCATTCAGCAATAAAAAATGTCATGATAATATGTTTCTCAGAATGTTCATTTGATCCTGTTGAAAACAAAACCCATTATGTGACATGGCATGCAACTTACCGCTGATCTGTTTGTTGGCATAAGCACCGAATCTAAAAGATCTTGATTAATTCCTAGGGGAAAAAAAACAAACTTACTTTAGCAATTTATAGGCTTAAACTAAGGTAAAATGATATCTCACATTCACCATGTTCATATTTTCAAGAATTCCATATTTGTGAAGAAAAAATTGCATGACAATGATATTTTTACAAATGGGAATAACTAGCAAATAAGAGAGAAAGAGAGAGAGATTTCAATAATTCCAAACAATTATAATCTTGCTTTGAATTACATTCAAAGAAAAGCAGCAATAATGACATCCTACATTTATCAAACCCGATACACAACAAACAGAAAACCTTTATGTCATCACTGCCAGATATTCTCTACTTAGAGAGTGATCACTGAAAAAGCACGTACCAATCAACAGCCATGCATTCAGACAAAAATTTGCAACATTTTTTTCCTTGGACATCATTCAGAGGAAGATGTCTGTAAAACTCGTATGTATTTCCAACACATCTAATAACCCCTCAAACCAATGCATAAGATGAAAGACATGAATAATGTCACTGTCATGTTATAAAATATATACACTTTCAGTTAGTAAAAAATATGGTTTAAAAATATTGTGACACAAATATTATCATACACAAATAAACACACAATTTGAAAATAAAAGGGGGAAAATGATTAGGAAATAAAAGAGTAATTTATAAGACAAATGATAATGAAACAAACCACTCAAAATTTGATATGGATCATTAAGTAAATTGTTGATTTTTTTCACCAGTTAACTTTGTTGTTGCTGCACAATTGAAAATATCTACATTATAAGTCCTAATGCCTGACAATGAGTTTGAAAAATATCACTAAGACTCCAAAAGATCAATCTTAAAAATAAACCGTCACATAAGCTAACATGTGACTGACTAATATAAGGCAAATTTCTAAAATACATATAAATTTTGGGGCTTGAACAAAGGTGTCATTTTTACCTATTGTAGTACCTGAAAGCATTTTGCAACTACGCTCCCTAACTGCTGCAGACAAAATTGCCAAAATGAGTGGAATTCTTGACAAAGGTGTGAAGAACAATTTGGTGCCACCTTTTTAGATAACATCTTTTAAACTGATGTCTAGCAGTCTTGTTTATAAAGGGTCACTGAGAATTAATATAGCTTACAAGTTATTAGTGATAAAACCTTAACGGAGTGCTTTTAAGAAAATCTGTCCCACCACCCTGTAGTACTCATGCACAGCTATCATTTGCCACTGGAATTTTTTTGATATCAGTCCAGGTAGTAGAAAAAATAATGAATCCTAAATTTCACCCCCAAACCACTGATATGATATCATCAGCAAAATTTTCTTATTTATTATTTTTTGAAGACAAATAATGTCCATGAGTATGATAATACTGTAACAACTACTTTTATATTAAGTCATTTTTTTAAATTTTTTGTTTTTATTTCTTTTTTATCCTGAGCTAACAGGATATATAACCTTAGTATCTTAATACTTTTTTCTCAAGTTAATTCCTCTTTTCAAGAAACCTGTGCATTCAAAATCTTTTGAAAAGGTTCAGGATGTCTTTATCATCTTAAGGATAGACTGAGTAAATATTTAGAAGGTAGTGTAAGTCTTCAGTTGCACTTCTTTAACTTCACTGATATTTTTTAGGTGATAATGGCAAAGTAAAAAAAAAAAAAAAATCTGGGCCTCTGAATCAAACAAAATGCAAAGGTTTGACGCTTCTTACAGTGGTGAAGACAAAAGTTCTATAATCTCAAATTCCAAAAATGCAGAAGACCTGTAAGTATATTCAGAGGCTTAAGGGCATTTTTATTGATTGTCAAGTGCCAAATATTACTAATGGAAAAGCCAAAATCATAACTTTTGAACTTTGAAGGTCATCACTTGAGAGAGTGTGGCAGAACATTCAATAGAATTTAACAAGTCATGATCACAGCCCTGTGGGGTAGGACCTTGTTGAAAATGATCAATGGTCACTTAAATGTCAGTGTCATTTATCTGTACCTACAACATAAAGTTTATAGATATATTTTGTTGGTCTATCTGATATAAAAATAGGGATTTTCTGGATATGAGATGTCCCACCAACTTATCATATTAATTATATATAAATAATAATAATAATATACCATGCAAATCTGTATAAGAAAAGTAGATGCTATTCACTAATAAATAGGGGACACATCTAGTATCGAAACACAAAATACAGCATCTTTCTTGCTGAACACTGAACATAAACACAGTGCACACTAACTAAAAATTCTACTTGAATTGCAACCCAATACTTGAAGTAAGCTACACGAAAAAATCAATGAAAAAAGAATTGGCAAAATAAGATGATGGAAAATAAACACATATTATATTTTGTAGAGCTAGAAAAATATACAGTGCACAAATATTAATGACAATGATATCCAAGGTACTAATGAAACATTAGCCCATTTGAATGTATCTAGCATTAAGACTGAGACCTTGAAAACGATATATACAACATTTTCTATGTGAGAATTAATACATTTCTGGTCATAAAATGCCTACCCAGTAGTGCTGGAATGGTCCGCAAGATGTAAGAAATAATTTTAAAAAATCATTAAGAACTCTGTCAGAAAAACATTAATTTTCAAGTAAAAAATATCCTATTTACATTTAAATGAAGTATATTTCAATAAGTTACCCACCAGCTTATTTTGCAACCTGTAAATTTCATAACTAACTATCCACTTTCAAAACAGGGAAAAAAAGTAATTCATCACAAAAGATGTTGAAAACACTTTTTTTAAGTCAACTTATTCCAGAACACAAGAAAGACCAGAATCGGCAAAAATATATTATTCATTTAAAACAGTATCGAAACTCATTTGAAACTACAGAAACTTTCTTCACAAAAAGAAAAAAAAAGTGTCAGTCTGATAGTGTTTAAAAAGTTCTATTAATTAAATATACATGTATATTTAAACTTAAACCGAAAACAATGAACACTGTAACCAACTTGAACCAATGATACCACAGTGTTGGCCTGGTATATTTAATAAGAACACTCTATTTAAAGGTACAATAACCACTATCTTGCAACCACAGAAACTTCACAAGTGCACATACCTGTGTTGCTGCCGAGGGCATACAGCAGACAAAGCGCAAATAAAGCTTCGTAGTCATTCTCTCTGCACTCCAGAGCATTCAATATGGCTTCCAAATATGGTCTGAAACATTGAAGGAGGAATGTTTTACCTACTACGCAGCTTAACAGCCTTCCAAATCATTATTTAATTACATTTTGCTTTCTTTTTCAAAAAACATTTTACTTATTCAGACTACACATCATGTTTTAATTTTTCTATTCTTCTGTTGTACCATATGTTGATAAGATTAGCACAAAACAGATTGGTGAAATATAATAATAATAATTAATTTAGAAAAGGTTGCATTTTATGTCAGTGCAAGATAACTGTAACATGCATTCAAGGCAACAGCTGTGTTTGCTTGCTCCTTAGTTTTCTGGTACTGTGATACTTGCCAGGATTTTGTGTTTACTTTGCTCTGACCTTGCGATCAGGGGGTAGTTTTAGCTTTACCTTGTCTTAACTTTTAGACCACAATTTAGCCTATTTCAGTTCAAAATAAACCTAAGGTTGTTCTAAAGTAAATATAACACAACATCCTGCTTATTATAAAACAGGCAAATATTTCCAATCAACTGGACTACACCTGATTTCCCTGGGGTCAAAGTAGACTTAAAGTTTAGACCCATGTTTTCTGAAACAAGACTAAGCAGGTCTTAGTAGTTATCTTGGCCTTACCTCACAGTCATCATTTCTGTTATGGCATACTGACCTACTGGTACATCACAAATTATTATCTATTGCTTGGAGTAAGAGCTATCAGTAGTGTAATTACCTGTTAGCAAGATTGAAGTCAGCCTGCCTCTGCTCTACACTTCCCCAAAGTGGACCAATGGAAGAGCCCAGCAGTTTCTCCTCATCTGTGGAGTTTTGGTTAGGACTAGTGTCGTCTGCAGTGCTCTCTGTCTGGTCTACAGCTGCACTGACAGCTGGACTGGATGTCTCATCTAATAATAATAATAAGAAGTAGAAAAAGAAGAAAAATTTAGGAATTGTATGCAAAAGGTCCTGTACAGCTGTTGTTCAAATGACAAGACTAACTTCACAAGAATGTTTCTGAGATTTGAAACACGAAAATATCACCAACAAGAACCAAGAATCTTCTAGTTAAAAATGTTTAAAAAATTGCTTGATTTTTACTTTAATGAAACTTTTATTGGGTGAAATTACTGAAATAATTAAGCATGTTACATGTCTAAATGTACTTTAGTCTACAAGTTAATAAGGAATACTAGAGTTTATGTAGCATATAAAGTGAGCATAGATTCCCTGTAATGCATATAAACCGCATCTACTAATTTCTTAAATAACTAAAATAAAGTCGACATGCAAAAGGATAAGGCAAAATCACTTGATCAGCCAAAAAAATAGCTTAAAAACCACACCTCCATCAGATTTCTGATTGCAAATTTCACCATATAAGTCTGCCAAATGACAGAGTTAAGTATGAGGTACAGCTGCTGCATGCGCAATGGCATTATTTTCTAAATAAGCATTGGCAGAAACAAGTAGGGATTAGATATAGCGCAGAAAGAAAGCAGAAAATATCTGTTCAAGCATTGGTTTTCGGGAAGTATAAGACAATATTCTTTGGTTTTTCTTTAATTAAACTTAATGACGGTGTATGATCTGGTTTACTGGCAAAGATTTGACATCATATATGACTTTATCAAAAATTCAGTGAACATCCACTGTACATTAAATCAAGCAGGCAAACAAAAAGAAATATTAATGCGACAAATAACACAAAAGCTTGTTGGTTCTAGGGGCAAATCCACTGCATGAGTCGAAGCTGTAAACACATTTTCCTCATCATGTTACATTTGCAAAATTAATTTACCAAAATGGACAGTGAGTGTCTCAGACAACGGGTAAAAAAAAATCACTTTCTAAACTAACAAAAGTTCATAAACCTACCACTCTCTGGGGAGGAGGTAGTGGCTGCAGCATCCCTGTCAGTATAGAATGTGGAGTTGCCTGTCCTGTTCCCACTGTCCTCAGCGCCATCTGCAGGCCCTGGAGAGCCATTCATAGCACGGTTGTTGTCTAGCACCTGGGCAAGTGATTCTGTAGGAGGGATAAATCCTCGGCGGGCGACCTGCAGGGGTAACAAATGCAATCACTGATGGATATACCATGTATCAAGTGTGGATTACTCAAAGTGCTTTGGAAAGTTAACTTTATTTTTAAGTGCAGCTGTAAGAAAAACGAACCTGTCAAGTATTGGGTAAATATTGTTCAGTTAGGCTAATGTTATTATTCAACTTACAGATAATACAAATATGAACTAACTGATCCATAGTCAACATAAGGCAAATGATTCAACATCAACAGATATCACCTCTCAGATCAATGTTAAACTATCAGTTTGACTGGTGGTTTAAATCATTCAATGTCCATTCTAAGTTAGGTCTGATATGAACAGCTCTTTACTGTTAACTAACCATCTCAGCAGAGTCCTGTGCCTCAGACTGTGGGATGAGAATAGAACAGTCTGCATTGAAGATTATATCTGCTAGTTGTCTCACCAGGGGCGAGTGCTGGAGGATCAGAAATACCTGAAGCAAAATTGGCAAGTGCTTAATAAATTACCAAATCTTTAAAATAAAGGTCAAATGTCATGTGCATCTTCTAGATGGTCAGAATCTTTGCGAAAAAGGCTTAATACGCAGAAACCATCAAAATGTATAATAACACACCAAAGTGGAACTTTCATATTCTGAACCTTCCTAAATTCCTATAATGGCCCCATATAGCACCACACTTATTCAAATTGACTTAAAAACCAGGAAGCAAACAATTTTGATGTAATTTAACATGAAACACTGTATAACCCTGGGCTTACATGTTGGCCTATGGGTTCCAGAAAACTGCAGTTCCTTAAGTACATCTAAAACAGTTTAAGTTAATCAGATGATGGTTATAACTAGGAACTAACTTGGATAAATATGTATTCCTAATATATCACCCCATTCTCATAGATTAGATCGACCTACATTGGATCGACCTAGCTCCCTGGGGGTTCACGCTAAATAGCTGTCAGCCGGGCGGACACGAAAGTTAATTACCCCTTAAAGCTTGTAGTAGGCGGGGACGGACACTTAAGGGGGATTATCTGACAGTAATCTAGTGAGACTCCCCGCGGTGATAGATCGATCTAAAAGTTGTGAGAACAGAGCCTATGACTGGGACACATGCACTCATCATTAGAAAATCAGAAAACTAACCTGAGATAACAAAAACAAAGATACTACAGAGCTCACATGTGGACGTTCATCCTGAAATCAGAAACAGCAGATTTATAATATGGACCTATTTCTCCACAAACTTTAAGCTAAAAAAAACTGTAAGTGTCTCTGCTCACAAATACAAAGAGATGGCATTAAGCCAGTTGTTAGAGTGCCTGCATCTGGAGCAGAATGACGTTGGTTGGACCTCGTCCAGGGGCATAGCAGTCCTTTATAAACGGCACCTGCTATCTCCTTGTCACTCAGCACTTATTATTATGGTTGAAGCAAACCACAACGACACATATTGTAGTGAAGTTTCAATAACCAGACTTAACTAAATTTTTTAAAGTAATAACATTCAAATTATGTTGCATAAAGAAACCAAAATGTACAAAAAAGATACATCATTTACATAAACATATCTCATATGTTCTTTTTTTACTTACAGTTACATTGCTATATCTCCTTCTCTTTGTTAAAGAATACACATAGAGTGGCAGTAGAAGTCTATTGAGCAAGTGGTCAGTCAGAACAGCATTCAAGGAGTCTATATTCAGGCAGAGAATGTCATTCAGATAGTGTAGGTGGTCCAGATGTTCAGCAACCAGGTCTGCTAGACGGTCTCTGCTCTGGTGACTAAGGCAAAGAGGACACAAAGTGTTTGTTATTATCATATAAATTAATGTATTCAGTGAATGTAGCACTGATAAACTTTTCTCTAGAATACAGCTAATCCTGATTTTATTAATGCTTAAATCATCTTATTCTTCACTATAATATGAGTTGTGTCCGTGTGTGTTCAGTACTACAACTTCACTGACAATCATCATTTACAATCATATGTATTCAAACCAACACAAAAATGTTCCAGAGTGATTAATGAGATTTACACAAACACAGTCCAAACATATTTCTTTCACTGCTTCATAACTATAATAGTTTAAGTGTTCTGTACTGTTTCAGTGTTTTAAACTTTATAACAAAAAAATTCAATACTTAAATTCATTTACATTCAATTAAAAAAAAATATATATATATATATATATATATATATATATATATATATATATATATATATATATATATATATATATATATATTATACCAATAAAACATATACAGCAAGTTTAAACAAGAGTCCCACTTACTCAGCGTCATTTCTAACGCAGTTATTGAGCTCTATTATGTGGTTCCCAATGAACCAGACAAGGTTGGAGAAGTATGGAGCTGCAGTCTTGTCACGGATGTATCGCAACATTGACTTGTCTTCCACTGAAAGAAACAGCTATAATAATTGGTAGGGAAGCAAACAACTTGCTAACTGGTTTGATTCCAGTACCATGCTGCCATGATAATAATAAGCTCAAATACTAAGTGATATCACGAATGCTTATGTTAACTTTTTATTCATTTATCATCATTTCTGTGCAAGTACATTTTTACAATGACTTTTACCTAACTGTATGTTCTATACATATAGCACTAAAACTACTATAACAAATTAAAATTAGGTTTGTGTTAAAGTTTGTATTCAGACAAAACTATAATCAAGGTATATAATTAATTACTTGGTGGATGGTTTAAAATATTCTTATTGTACCAAACTGAGTATAAGTCTTCATAAGTGAAATCTTTTCTTGAACTCACCTTTATACACATTTAGTGTAATAGTGCGAACTGCTATTCTCACCATACTTTCTGAATGGTTGAAAAATTTGATAGCTTCTGTGTAAAGGGGAAAGTCGTTTGTGTGCTAAAAGTAGAAAAATGTACGAATGTTTTTTTCAGGTTAAACTCTTAATACATAAGGGTGAAGTAATAAGAACAATATAAGATTTCTATATAATGTGTACTAGGTGCCATGTTTTTTGCATTTAAAGGACTTCATGGTCAAATGATGATTTTGATTGCATTTTAACCTGTATTTGACCTATCTGTTATAAAAGTGTCTTACCTCATTATAAAAGAAGTGGATTGTATGCTTGTTTAATTTCAAAGAAAGTGTTTTCAGAAATGAAATGTAATAAGCCATAACCTGCAAGAGAAATGAAAGTGTGGTAAATCTTGCACATCCTGAAATAACTGAATGTGTGAAAAGGAGAAAACACAACTGTTGGACAAGAATTAATATGATAATTTGATAAAGGACTTCACAATTAATTTATTTCCATTAATTCCTATGTAATAAAACTAATAATGTAATATATGTAATAATACCAATAAGAATATATAAAATGAGAAAATGATTCCTATATTTTTTCCCAGTTGATAATCTCAATAGATAGATGTGGCATATTCTAGCTATCTGTGACAGGAAAAACATTTAGAACTCACCTCTTCATCAGAGAAATCAAATTTGTGCACTATAATTGTGTTGATGTGATTATTAGAAAGCAGGTAATCTGAAATATAATAATAATAATTATAATAATAACAAACTAGTTTCAGTAAGAATTAATAACAAATTAATAATAATAATAATAATAATAATAATAATAATAATAATAATAATAATAATTAACATTAGTAAGAATATTTTTCTTGCACTTTTTCATTTTGCACAGCAGTGTATATTGAATTAACCCAAAACAAAACAACTGCCTATAATTACAAAACCCTTTAACTGCTGTTTGTCCTTTAGGTTGTGCTAGTACTCAAATCACAAAAAGGATTACAGAACAAAAACAAAATATTCATTTTATGAAACACTATGACATTATGAATTTCACACTTACACAATGATGTTTCATTGCTGATGTTTTCAAATAAAATGTTAAGTGTCTGTAGCAGCTGGACACACAAATACCGCCCTCCTTTCTGGCGCATGTATCTTTGAAAGAATGACAGCATGTTCTTCTCTAAGAAAAAACTAACAAAAGAAAAATATGGTTACATGTTAGATTTCAACTAAAGCTTTTGGTGCCCTTCATGATAAGATAGCAAGATGTTCTGAAATGGAGGAAATGGGTTCAAATATTTGTTCTACATAATATTTCATGCAGTACAAAACTTTCTCTTTTTGTGATTATGAAGTTATTTTTTCTTGCTGTTGTTCATTATCATAACAAGAATTCACTTCTTTTTCGCATGATTTTAAAATCGATTTGTGGTAAATCCACAATAATTTTAAAATTAAATGATTTTAAAATTGATCCTGGTATGTACCTGTTCTGTGTTCCAGAAGACTATAGCTAACTGACCTGACAATTAAGTTGAATAAGAGGAAACCTGTTTCATATTTGATCTGAATTATAGGCTTCTCAACAACTGGCCTAAATACTACCTGTTTCATATTTTACTAATGTGCATATATTGTTAATTACCTTGGTTGCTTGATATAATGTATAAAGGATCTGTCTAATTAACGTCCACAAATGACCACAAGCGTCCTCAAATGTCCACAAGCGTTCTCAAATGTCCACAAGCATAAAATGGTTGGGAAATCAGTTCATTTCTATACATATATTTGAAATAAAAAGGTATTGCAAGTTGGAAAACAGCACATAGTGTTCTAATATGTATGCCTACGGAACAACAACAGAGAGAATGTGGTTGTGTCCACAAGTGACGACAAGCGTTCACATGCGCTGACGATCATCCACAAGAATAAATAGTTGAAAGATCAACAACTAAACAGATATTTATCATACAATGTATTTTGTAAGTATTTTATGATAACACTTGCTATTATTCACACTTTTTGACTGTCATAACAATGCCATACACCATATGCAAGACACACTCTATCAGGTCTACTAACTGATTTCCTAACCATTTTATGTTAAACCTGTTGGTCTCTTTAATTTTCTATGCCCGTGGACACTTGTGTTGCCTTTTTGGCCCGTGTACACAACCATTTTCTCTTTTATCATTCAGTAGGCCTTCATATTACGATACTATATGCTGTATTCCAACTTAAAATACATTCTCAAATATTTATATATTAATCAATTCCCTAAACATTTTATGCTTGTGGACATTTGTGGACTTCATTTTGGATGTTTGTGGACATTAATAAGATAAACTGATGTATAAATGCCCAAAAATAAAACATGTTAATCAATGTAAATATAATGCATTATACACCTACTCAAATACAGAGCTATCATTCTGGTCTCCCCATATAAGGATCTCAGATATTGAT
Organism: Lingula anatina; assembly: GCF_001039355.2. The sequence goes on from NW_019775524.1 coordinate 163,256, forward strand.
CTCAGTGTCTCCACCAGCATGCTTCTGTTGCCTTCTGTGACTGTCTGGTTCTTGCACAGTACTGTATATAGGAACCTCAATGAAATATCAAAAGAAAGTTTTTACTGCCACTGCCATGTGTGTGTGTGTGTGTGTGTGTGTGTGTGTGTGTGTGTGTGTGTGTGTGAGAGAGAGAGAGAGAGAGAGAGAGAGAGAGAGAGAGAGAGAGAGAGAGAGAGAGAGAGAGAGAGAGAGAGAGAGAGAGAGAGAAA
>NW_019775524.1:163680-175815 GCF_001039355.2 Lingula anatina
GTGTGTGTGTGTGAGAGAGAGAGAGAGAGAGAGAGAGAGAGAGAGAGAGAGAGAGAGAGAGAGAGTCGAGTGTTTAAAATTAAATGAATGAGTTTCCACACTAGAATATATCAATCATACATAATGTATACTTACTTCAAATGTTCCAAAGAGTGTGGATTCTTGGGTTTCCAAACACCACCGGAAAGCCATGATCGCGGCCTAGAAAACATCTTACTTCAAAGGATATGGAGTTTCCACTGAATAAGTAAAATTTTGTTTTGTTGTTCATGAGGCGCAGCCTCCCACCTAGCTGGAAGACGCCATCTTGATATTCTAAAGTTCAGCACAGGAAGCTACATAATTTGTTGTGATTTCGGGCTTGGTCAACCAGGTGCCACTTTAAGGCTGATATATCACCAAATATTGAATCAAAAGAGCTTAAAATAATTTATAAGATAAAATTTTATAATATGGACAGAGGCCTGTTCCCGTCTTTGATCCTTTTTTTTTTCAAACCATCCCTGTTGGATGAGGCTAAAATTAAGAATCCTTCCGGCATGGAATGAAAAACAAACACGCTTGAAAATAAAGATGCGAAATAATGTCATCGGTTTGGGATGGGGTATTCCAGTAGACCGAATGGGGCATACCTTTTTCTCTCTTTTTTATCATAAACAGCCATTTATCAACGAGCAACATAGCCTAGTCTGTAGGCCCCTATAGGCTGCAGGTCTAGTTTTTGTAACCTGTCATCTGAATTTGTCCAACAAACATCGGAAAAACCTGTCCAAAGAAAGAAATAAGCCTACAGTCAGTAGAGTGCAAACAGTGTAAAGAAAACATGGCTGAAGTAAAAAAGATCGTGTAGCAAAAGAAGTGCTTTCATAAACCAGGTCGGCTTCTTAGACCCCATTCCCACAGATTTTAGATCGATCTATCCCTGTGGGGAGTCTCACTAGATTACTGTCAGCTTAGCCGGCTTAAAAGCTGTAAGGGGGTAATTAACTGTCGTGCGCGCTCGGCTGACAGCAATTTAGCGTGAACCCCCAGGGAGTTAGATCGATCCAGATGGATCGATCTAAAACTCTGGGAATGCACTCTTACAGTAGCCTAGTTAGCTATAGGTCGCCTAACGCCCCTATACAAGTAAATATTTTAACCATATTCAAATGGTATACAACTGTATTCATGCCTGGTGATGCTTGGTTGCATTATTATAAAAAGCGTGCCTTGCCTTAATACGGATCTGAATGCAGTCTTTTGTTGGTTGAACGATATAAAAGTGGAATCTAGCCTAGAAGGTGTGCTTTTTCATCTATGCTGTACCATTGCAATAAAAACTGCGATTGATTGAAAAGTGAGGGTAAGTTGATGAAATGTTTCTATGCCTGTTACATTAAGTAAGTCTTTAATATATGAAAATTAAAGAATAGGCCTTACGGTTTTGAAAAGGGCTGTTCATTTCACTATATAGGCGTTTTTAAACAGTGTTGGCCAGTGTCCGCAATAGATCGATTAAGACACTTAAGAAGATCACCACCGACTTATCAGCCGATTTGTGCATGTCTTGGCAACTAAAATAAAAATCTGAGTTTCACACGATCTGATAATCGAACTCAGTCCCTAACACATAAAGGGCGTGTACATTGTAGCATACCGCTGGTATACCTTTATAGGCCTAAACTACCTGTACATTCAACCGTGACCTAGATCTTCAGCGTCAACAGAACAGTATTTCTTCATTTTTCTTTTATAGAATTTAACATTACTCGGGGTTTCAATAGGCTTGTCTTTGTAAAAGATTGAAAAGGTATATTGTGAAATATTTTGGTGATGTTTATTTGGTAGTGCATTACAAATTAATTGCTCCACATCGACTGCCAACCGAATCAGCGGATCTCTGGCGTGTGTTCAATAATTCTAATACCATGAATAATTTCAGCAGTTCGTTTATTGAATGATTATTTTAGCCTTAAGAAAATAAATCATATTCATTATCCTTAGGGGTTAATTTCAACAAGGATAGGATAGGGGGTACAGAAAGGATGGGTGAAGTTTTGAGGATTTATCACCGATTTATTAAATTGGTTTCTATCTAAATCAAGGAAGAGGAGCACTTACTAAGTTAGCATTCAGAAAAGATGATCCGCGAACTGACTGATCCGCTGACTAAATATGGCCGACCCCACTTAAAAGCAAGCCACCTGATCCCCTGATGGTTTCCCCACTCCTCCGCACGCGCCATTAAACGGATTAAATCTCGGCTCCGAGATTTAATTGCTAGGTCCCTGTGTCGACGGCGAGTGTTGAGCCCGGGAGAACATAAGGGGATTAGTCGGCATTGCTTTTAAGTGGGTCGGCCATATTTAGTCCGCGGTTCTGTTAATCCGCGGTTCTGTAAGTCTGCGGATCAACTTGTTCTGAATGCGCTCTGACTTAAAGTCATTGGATAATAAATGGTGATTAGATAAAAGCGAAAGTAAATTTTTTGCCACAAAAAAACCCGACCAATAAAGGGAACCGGAGAAGATCAGCATTGGTCAGAATTGTGCCGGAAGTGACGTGCAGTGGTGTTAGAAACGAAGCTGAGTGGTCATTTTAAGGGGTCTAGGATATTAAAAATACGTCTAAAACTCGATTTTTAGTTTTTTATACGTTAGAAATAATCAATTTTGTATCTAATACTCAATTAAGTAATATTTGTGAAACACGGACTAAAAATATACATTTGGACGAGTTTTTCTACCTGTCCTGACTGGTACGGGTGGCAGGCTTTAGGCTCCGCCTCCGTTGTCAAGCACCGTTACTATGGGGGCGGGGCAAGAATGGTTGTCTAACTTCTTAAGCTGTTACGCGTGCCCTGGCAGCTCATAAGTCTTACGTCAGCTAAGCAGAACACAGTTATATACACAGTCATGGGAAGAAAGAAAGTCGTGAGAAAACGGATGAGCGAGGAAAGCAAGAGAATTTTGAAAGAGAGTGCTTCTGGTGGATGGAGAAACCCCGCGGTAAAGACTCGAGATCACACTTGAACTGCTGAGTATTCGTACAACGTCTGGGGTTGTCAGAAAAAAATCGTTAGGCAATCATTTTATGCACAATAAAGATTGTAATAGCAAGCAAGTTTTAAAGTAATATTGCCACCCAAAACATTTTCAAATTCGCATATTACGGTCTTGGCACTCTGTGGCATCATGGCATATACGTACCCACATTCGGCCATTTCTCGGAGTAAATCTTGCTTTACTTTCTCAATTTTCGCGTCTTGGTGTGTAGAGCGGCGCCCACGCACGACGGGTGGCATTGTCCTCTGCTGGCACACCAAGTAATCCTCTTTTTGTNAGAAAACTTCTTTTTCCTCCGGCAACCCGTCTTCACTGCCGTTCACCTCTATGTTAAAATGACCACTCAGCTTCGTTTCTAACACCACTGCACGTCACTTCCGGCACAATTGTGACCAATGCTGATCTTCTCCGGTTCCCTTTATTGCCACCTTATAATTTCAAATAGTGTAATTTAGAGATATACCGAAAGACATCGTTTCATGTTACCTAAAAATTATATTGAACATTTTTTTCTGCTTGCTTTCGTTGTTGTAAATAAACGGGGCAGGCAAATGAAAAGTAGGTCAAATTCACGACCAAAATTTGAAGGTGGTGCAATTTAAACCACTTTTACGACTGATCGAGTGATAAATTCGGTTTATCTCTTGGCATGTCGACTTTATTTGAGTCGTATAAGACTACTACTAGTACAAGTGGTTTATATTCGAAACTGAGCATCCACGCTCCATCAACGCTCACTTTAAATGTAGGTCTACTTTTAATATTTGAAAAACGGATAGTTCGGTATTGATATGCATAAAATAATAGGATACACTGAGGGCGCGATCTACAGAGATTAAAAAAAAATAATTTAAATGTTCTGACATCCGTTCCCTTATGAATAAGTCACTCAACTTCTCATATATTTTTACTGAATTTCTTTCCCGACTGACGAGAAAAATTACCATATTTCACCATTACGAGTTCCATACTTTCAACTTGCGTTTTTATCGTAACTTGTTAAGTACAACTGCCTGAAAATGGCAAAAGTTAGACGCACGTTGCTAACCAAGCACGAGTATCATTTTATTTTGAAGAAAAAAGTAACACATTAGAAGAAAAAATGAAAAACATAATATCTCCATTTTCGTAGAATCATGTCCGAGAAGCAAGGCAACTATGGGCCCCAGTATGGTCAACAGCCCCCTGGTTACTATGGTCAACAACCGCCTCCAGGTCAACAGCCCCCTGGTGCTTACTATGGTCAACAACAGCCACCGTACGCTGTTACCAGCCAACCCGTGTCAACAAATATGATCATAACGCAGGTGCCTGATCCAAAGCCCCCAGATTATCTTATCCTTTCCATATTTGTCCTGCTGTGTTGCAATCTGCTGCTTGGATTGATAGCTCTTGTGTTTTCGAGTAAGTCATGCAATAATTATAACCTGCAGAGCTAATATCTGAATACGAAAAGATTTGCTTTACAGTTTTTTAATATAAATAATTTCGAGGTTATTGCTTAAATTCTTATGGAAATAATTTATGTTTCATCTTAATATTCTAGACCCGCGATCACACGTTTCTTTGTAAATATCAAATATTTTACTCACACGCATGCGTTTTTTCCTTATATCAAACTTATCTTGTTTTTCGAGGGAAGATGACGTTTTCCTCTAACCCTATGGGCAATACTTGAAGTGATTTTAATGCAACGTTTATATCTTTAATATGCAGATAAAGAACATTGTATGTGTTGTGTTTTATGTTAACTTTAGCTTTATGTGATTATATTGCGAAAAAAATCACTAGTCGACAAATTTGGTTCTTTTCAGTTCTTTCCCAGAGTGCTTATGGATCTGGGGACTCGGAGTCGGCACGTACGCATGGCAAAGTGGCTCTCGGGCTGAACATAGCAGGCATCGTGATCAGTGTGGTCATTGTCGTGGCCGTATTAATTTGGTACTTCGCACTCTTGGGATCAGTCGCGGCGGCTACGTACGGTTAATCACACTCTTCAGACCCGGATAAATATTAAAGGAAAAAAAACGATTGTATCCAAGAGCAAAGTTATGTAGCTTGTAAAATTTGTGTTAAATGGATCAGTCATGTATATTCTAGCTAAATATTCGTTGTATCCAAATATGAAATGAAATATTATACAAGAATTACCTATTCCAGCATTATATCCCTTTGATGATGAAACGCTTTTTAACAAACATTTTATTGATAGCACAGTACATGTTTGTATCCTTGTTGAGAAAACGTATGATTTATTTTAAGTTTATCAAAGCGGACGGATTTTTTTTTTTTTTTTTTTTGTACCAACATTGATCGATTTGTAGTTTTAACTTAAAATAAACATTACATGGGTTAAAATACCACTTTCAAAACGTAAAAAATGGACTAGTGGGCATCAAAGGTACACTCCATTGGTTTGAAAACCCCCCAAAATGCTTATTTTTGGCATCCACAGCTTCTTGTAAAACCTTACATAATATACACCTTAAAAATGATTCAAACCCAAGAATTTTTGTCTGGTGCGTACATGATGTTGATATTTCTATTGGAGCTTATAGGAAAATGGTCGCAGTTGTGATGACTGACCAGTCATTTAAGCTAAAACCAACCTTTACAATTTTATCAAAGGTGGAGGATAAGAGAGGGATAAATTATCATTTATTTTTTAAAGTGTGGCATATTTCTAATACATAAAATACATAAAAACCAGTATAAAATAAACTACTAATTAACGATATATGAGTTCGAGAAATTTGCCTATTTTCCCGGGGAAACCCATTTTGGAAGGTAAATCTCATGGAGTGTACCTTGAAACGAGTACTCAGATCAATGCCACTAAATCCAACCAAATGCCAACACAGTACCACTGTTTCAAACAGTATATTATGCAAAAAGAAATACCGCACAGTTTGGTTACATTATTTTCCGAAAAATGATACTTGGACAGATAGTTTCTGCGAACTTTTTGTGTATAACATATTGGACGGAAAAAAGCGTTGTTCCCTCCTCCCCCCCTCCACCACCCCTTTTTTTCTGGCTGAACGAAATATTAATTTCTTTTTTATTTTTTGTTTTTGTGTAAGAAACTAGTATTATAGTAATTTTTAGACGTTACAGAGCATTTACTCCCGCTTTACATGTATCTGTAAGCGATTCTTTTGTACAAATTACTTTTCACAGCGTATTTACAGTTCCTATTGTATGTTTTATATCATGTCTGTCATATAGTCAAATAAACCAATATAGATAACAATTTCAGTTGCCCTAATTGTATTTCACACCACATTAAAATGGCATTGAATATTTCTTCTTTGACGATACACTTAGGTTTTTTAACTTCAAAGCATTGATCAAATTTGACTTTTGTTGTCTACGAAGGTAGGGAAAATAGATGATGAAAAATAGTTTTGCGACATGCTGTTTTTATTTCATTTTATCTAATATTATTATTATTATTTATTAATTTTTTTGTCACCTCGCCTCTTGGTCAATTGTCTATGTGTTATCACTACAACACGGTAGTCAAAGGATCTGATGTCCCAAAATTACTTGAAACTAATCAATCATAAATTATTTCTTTGGACGAACACAATTTTACTAGAATATATAGGGCACACTGACAAGAACATTTGCTCGGTTTATCTCGTCTCTAGATCGATCTACTGTTTTGGATAGAGAGGAGGTGCATGGCAAATCTCTGAAACTCAAGGCTCTCCCTCTCAGATCCGCCACTGATTTTTGGCAGTTATGGGCATCAATTTAGTTTTTTCTACGGAGACTGAATCAGACTTGTCAGCGCTTCCGATCTCGTCCTAAGTCTCTTGATTTGGGGACATATCTCTCGATCACCCGAATCAGATTAATAATCTCCCGATCGATCAGTATTTCCTCTCTTTAACTTTGTCAGAAAGTGCGATGACTTCACTCACGAAAATGTGCTGTCAGTTTTTTTTTTTAGTTTCATTGATGGACGGTAGTGTCAAGTCGGGATTTTTGTGAGTACCACCCTGAACACTACATAAGTGTATGTTAATATTGACATTAAAACGGTGGGCATTGTTTACTATAATTGCTTTTACAAGTAGACTTCCTCTGTTAACGTTTAAATGAACACCACCTTACCCTATTTTATTTGTATTTATTTATTTATTATTATTTTTTTGGTTAAGTTTTGGTAGCTGCGCGAACGTCAGAACAGTCGATTCGCGTCGTATTGTGGGTTCTTAATTCTAAATAGCTTTGCAAGGCAGGAATCCTTGGCCGATAAAAGTTGTGAAATTAGTTCTAAAAACGTCGAAAGGTAAAATATAGTGCATTTGCAAGTTTCAAAAAGAGTATGAAGTGTGGCTTGAGCACTAGGCCTATAGTTGTACTTAAAAATGGTAAGGTGTAGGTTGTATCTTTGCTCGTGGAGAAAAGACATTACGAAAAACACAGCTATGGAAAATCAAGAGGCAGAGTGTAAACGCTATGAATATTTAAAAATATAGAAAGATAATAGAAAATTAGGCTAACGACATGAGTGTCATCTTTAATTAACTGAGTCCCCGGTGAAAGCGAAACGGTGAAAACTGAAAGATCGGCGTGCAAAATTTGACTTGTAAAACAGCTAATGGAATTCTTCAAACATCGAAATACTTAAATTGAAATTTGAGTCAAAATATTTGATTATAGTTAAGGTTAAAACATTTCTGAAGAAAAAAAAACGAGGCGCTATCCAAATCATTTACAGTTCATTTGAATAAAAGGAACAGTTTTTTCTTTCTTTCTTTCTTTCTTTCTTTCTTTCTTTCTTTGTGTGTGTGTGTGTGTGTGTGTGTGTGTGTGTGTGTGTGTTGGGGGGGGGGGGAGTACGGCGTGCGAGGGAATGTGCCTATCTAGAAATTGTGAATGTTGACAGGTATGCATGCTCAATTTACCCTTGGACCTAAATAGAGACCTTCTCTATTTAGGTCCAAGATTTACCTAAATGTGTCTCTCGTGTTAGTCTTCATTAAAATCACATTTCACCAGATAGGCCTATAGGTCAGCCAATATGGCCTATATAGGCATTAATTGATTAAATTTTGTACCCCTAAATATATACTGAATACAAGGACCGTAAGATAACTAAAACAACATGCTGATTGTCTTTAGGTAAAATATATGTCAAACAAAACTGATGACAACCTCATAAACACAGGTTAGGTTGGTGAGGTTTGTGAGGAGCGACAGTAATACGATCCAAGGGAATTTCACGCGCTAGCACTCTGGACGGCCCTTACATGTAAAGCACTAACATCGTGTCACATATCTTCTGTAACAGTCATACACGCAGGCCTAAGCTACAATTTAGGTGACCTACTTGTATTATGTTGAATAGGGGTAGCCATGCAAAACGCTGGTTCGCTTTGTCATTTAGACGAATGGCCTTAAATTTCTGAATAAAGGAAAAATAAACATGAAACAAACAAAGAAAAATGCAAAAGAAAAAGAAAGTAATTTAAAAAAACAGATCGATAATCAGGTGTCAGGCGTTCTTAAAAATCTGGTAGGTTCCATCAAGGAGTTATAACAGATTAGATCTATAAAATTTAAAAAAGTAGCAAAGAAATGCATTGGGATATTTAACAGATATGTCAAGGAGACAGTTATTTTTACAAATCGTTGTAAAATGTGGAAAAAAGAAAGTAACAATAATATTAACGTAAAAGATTTACTGTCCGTTTTGCCGTTTTCTCCAAAATGTAACTGATACCTAAGAGTGGAGAAGTCATTAGAGAAAGCGAAAGCAGGATTTGAAAGGCATTTAAGCCCCCCCCTCCTGCTTCTTTACACATCTCTCTTTCTCTCTCTCTCTCTCCCTCTCTCTCTCTCTCTCTCTCTCTCTCTCTCTGTCTCACACGCACACACACACCCTTTTTAATCTTTAAATATGTTTTCTGCTTTAATTTCTAAACTTTTAAAAAAATTTCTATACAAAATTCTACATTTTCAAACCGAAAATAAAAAGGTGTGGGACATTTAACAGATACACTGTATGTCTAAGAGACAATTATTTTTACAAATCATTGTAAAATGTGGAAAAAAGAAAGTAACAATAATATTAACGTAAAAGATTTACTGTCCTGATTTGCCGTTTTCTCCCAAATGTAACTGATACCACATGAGTGGAGAAAACATTAGAGAAAGCGAACGCAGGAGTTGAAAGGCATTCAACGCCCCCCTCCTGCTTTTCCCCACCTCTCTCTCTCTCTCTCTCTCTCTCTCTCTCTCTCTCTCTCTCTGATCTTTCAATGGCTGTCAGCTTTAATTTCTGAACCATTTTTTTAATTTTTATATAAGATTTTTATATAAGATAATATAGAAAAATTTACAAAAAATGCAGTGGGATATTTAACAGATATGTCTAGGAGACAATATTTTTACAAATCTTGGTAAAAGTGAAAAAAAGAAAGAATCAAAAATTCACCGCGGTGAAAATTCCGTAAAATAAAACTTAAATGAAAATAGAAAAAAAGTTAATATGATACTAACAAAGCTCCGTAACATGTAGAGAGTCCTTTATAGCAAGCAAGCGATCGAATTTGTAAGGGTCTGTTTACTGCTTCAAGGAACCGGTGTCAAAATAAATTAGAACTCTTAACCCCTGAAAGGTTGCATTCATTCATTAGATCTAAGGTTTGTCTTCAAAAGTGGCTGGATATCATAACACCAGCTCCGTTTTCAACTTATGCGTATTATAGTGGACTTTTAGTTTTGAGGGTATAAAGATCATGCTGACATCAGTTATATCTCCTTACGTAACAATCAAAATACGGATATTAGAAGAAAACCAGTTGAAATATACTCTCTATGCAACATGGTGGGGTATCTTGGCTGGTTAAGAAGATAGCCACCCTGGTAATCTCATCCGCAAACCCCCTCCTCTCTCTCTCTCTCTCACACACACACACACACACACGCACACACACACTATTTCTCTTTCTCCTTAATTCTCCCTCTCGGCTTTCAATACGTTATCTGCTTTTATTCACAAAACCATTAAATTCATTTCTCTATAAGAATATATAATTAAAAACGAAAAAATAGTGAGATATTCAGCGCATATATCAAGGAGACAAAATATCTATAGAAAAGATTTCCTGACCCACCGTGCCGTTTTCTCCCAAATGTAACTGATACCAGATGCAACGAGAGGTTAAGAAAGAAGGAAAACACAGGAGTTAAAAGGTATTTCCCCTGCCCAATTTCTCCTTCCTCTATCTCTCTCTTTCTCTCTATCTTGTCTTTCTTTCAATGAGTTATCTCCATTATCTTTTAAATCATATAATTTATTTCTCTATAAGATGTTATAGTTAGAAAGAAAAAACAAACAAAAAATGTTGGATGTGTTGAACAGATATATTAAGGAGACTAATTATGTACTTTGTAAGATGTTGGATAGACGGTCGTCTGTGCTAGGTAAAAATAATTTTTAAAAAAGTTATGAAAATATTAAGGAAAAGATTTCCTGACCCGCCGTGTCGTTTTCTCCCAAATATGACTAATACCAGATGTGTAGAGAGGCTATAATAGAAAGCGAACAAAGAGATTTAGAGGTATTTACCCCCTCCCCCCCCCCACTTCTCTTCCCTCTGCGATCTCGTCTGTACATAAGTTATTCATTAGTTCAAAAAATCCATTTCTTTGTATGATGACACCGTCTATCCTATAGTTAAAACAACAAAAAAGGAAAAAAATAATGGCCCGCTAAATCTGTAAGATATTATAACGCCCTCCGCTTCTCTCTCTCTCTCTCTTTTAAATGAAAAAGACAAAAAGAAAGGAAAAGATTATCTCAACCCCCGTGTCGTTTTCTCCCAAATGGAGCATATTCCATATGTTGAGAGCGAGCGCAGTAGTTGTAACATATAAAATATTGTCTCCTCCACATATCTGTTAAATATCGCACTGCATTTATTGTAATTTTTTAAATTATATCATCTTACATAGAATTGAAAAATAAGGAAGTAAGGGAGACAACCTGCTGAAAGATCAGAAAGAGAAAGTGTGTGTGTGTGTGTGTGTGTGTGTGTGTGTGTGTGTGACAGAGAGGAGGAGAGAGACAAAGAGAAACAGATGTGGGAAGAGGCAGGAGGGGGTTAAATGCCTTTCAACTCCTGCATTCGCTTTCTCTAATGACTTCTCCACTCATGTGGTATCCGTTACATTTGGGAGAAAACGGCAAATCAGGACAGTAAATCTTTTACATTATTATTATTGTTACTTTCTTTTTTTCCTTCACATTTTACAATGATTTGTAAAAAAAGTGTCTCCTAGACATCCAGTGTATCTGTTAAATGTCCCACAACTTTTTCTTTTAAAAAATATATAGGCCTAATCTTGTAGAGGAAGGAAAAATAAGTAAAGGGAATAAAGCAGAAAACCTATTGAAGGATCTGAGAGAGAAAGTGTGTGAGAAAGGGAGAGAGATAGAGAAAGAGAGATGTGTTAAGAAGCAGGAGGGGAGGGGCGTTGAATGCCTTTCAACTTCTGCGTTCGCTTTCTCTAATGACTTCTCCACTCATGTGATATCAGATACATTTGGGAGAAAACGGCAAATCGGGACAGTAAATCTTTTACGTTAATATTAATGATACTTTCTTTTTTTCCATATTTTACAATGATCTGTAACAAAAAATTGTCTCCTAGACATACAGTGTATCTGTTAAATGCCCCACATCTTTTATCTTCCGTTTTAAAATGTAAAATCTTGTAAAGAAATTTAAAATAATAATTAAAGGAATTAAAGCAGAAAACATATTGAAAGATCAGAGAGACTAAGTATGTGTGTGTGTGTGAGAGAGAGAGAGAGAGAGAGATGTGGGGAAAAGCAGGAGGGGGGCTTAAATGCCTTTCAACTCCTGCGTTTACTTTCTGTAATGACTTCTTTTCACTCATGCGGTATCAGTTACATTTGGGAGAAAACGGCAGATCGGGACAGTGATTTTTCTGCTTTAATATTTTTGTCACTTTTTTTCCACATTTTACAAAGATTTGTTTAAAAAATTGTCTCCTAGACATACAGTGTATCTGTTAAATGTCCCACAACTTTTTCTTTTAAAAA
>NW_019775524.1:176206-258739 GCF_001039355.2 Lingula anatina
GAGAGAGAGAGAGAGAGAGAGAGAGAGAGAGAGATGTGGAAAAAGAAGGCATTTGATTTTTTTTTTATTTAAAAAGAGTCTGAAAACACATATTTATAGATTTAAACCCTTGCAAAAATTCAAGATAACATTTCTTTTTTTTTCCAAAATCGCTTTAATATATATCTTTATAATATTTATATAAGCCGATATAAACAAGCAGCAAAATATTTCCAAACTGTGTAGGTAAAAAAGAAAAAATGTAAACAGATTTAATCCATAATAATGCAATTGTTGACTCCGACGAAGGAGATCTTTTATCTTTGCACCCGAAAAGCACAATGTCCTCTATATTCTAGTGCTGCGCCATCTATTAACAACTGTCCTGAATTGCATGTGTCCTGATTTGCCGTTTCTGACCTAGATTGCCGGTTTCTCCTAAAGCGAGGCAGCATCATATGGTTCATTTATAATCTGCAGAAGCGACTAAAGAATAATTTGCTAGTTTTGATGATTATGCAAAAATGTTATGGCGTAAACGGGAGTCGTCTTATTCTAGCTGAGGTTTAGATGGTGTGAAAACGCATAATCATGATTAAAGGTGGGGAAAGTTTGTTTTTTCCGGAAGTATATTCTGGGTTTGTAGAAAACAAAGAAGAACTTGGAAGATTCGGCATCGCACAGCCACCGATCAGGCAAAATGGGAATGGAAAACTTCCTGACTTTATTCATATTTTTGATAGGATTAGCTAACCATGTATTTGCCAGAACATCGGCCCAAGGTAAGTAAATAAAATGAAACGTGAAATTTTGTTTGTTGTCTGCATTAGCTTCTATTCTACCATCCTGCTAAATAGTAAATACAAGTAATTCTGCATGGGGTATAACCGTAAAGACCGTGGTACGGTATACTCCGGGCATAGGACCAGTGCCTACAGCAGACTGCTGTGCATTTCAGATACCAGCTAGCTGATCGTAAATTGAATGCTTCTATTTATTTATTTATTTTCTTTGCAGTACTTTAAGATGTGTTGTTTTATGAATTTTCAAAAATATTTATTATTATTATTATTATTATTTACTTGTTCTTATATTTATCTTCAGATGTGTACTGTGCTGCATGTGAATCCACTATCACAGGTGAGATATATTGTTCTCTATATATTCTGCCATGTCCCAGTATCTTTATCTGTATTGACTGAAAGCATATGTTATTTTCTGAAGTAAAATAGAACATTTTATTAACTGTATTTTACATTAGCTGTTTGTAACTATCAGGGGTGGATTTAGGCCGTCTTCTGGGTCTTCTGGAAGACGGTCAGATTTTCAAGTTTACATTGACGGGTATCTAATTTTTTTCTGTTGGAAGACGATCAAAATTGGAGGATGAATCAACAAAGATAATTTGGAAGACTGTCAGTAAATAGCTCTGGATCCGCCCCTGACTATATTGTTCAAGATCAGTTCAATTTTTTGGTTGCATTTATTTTAACAAAGATTTATGGTGCCATATTTAAAGATGCTTTTGAAGTGAGTTCACCTGTCAAATCATTGCCACCAAACCCAATCAAATGACACCATATTGTTTCAAACAGCATATAAGTTAAAAGAAATACCAGAGAGAATTTTTTATATTTCCCTCTTTCCCGAAAAATTATATTTGAGAAGGTATTTTCTGCCTTCTTTCTGTGGGGTTATGTCGAAACTCCCCCATGCGCATCGATACGATCCCATACTGATAGATCCCCACATCGATACATCCCCAGTAAAATTACTGATGTAGGCGAATCTTTACTCCCCCCACATCATTGCTTTCCTGCATCGATACTGAGGGGGAGTATCGGTGTAGGGGAGTATTGGTGCAGGGATGTACCGATGCAGGGGAGTATCCATGCGGGGACGTATAGGGATGTAACCCTTTCTGTCTGTGCTAATACATGTGTGGCTGTCAGTCATTCTCACCAACTCTCGTTTGAATGGTTATATACATAGCTTTTGCATGCGCAGACATACATGTATTGTGTCATAGATTACTGCATCATTTGATGTACTTTTATAAATTGGAGGGACAGAAAAAATTAGTTGAATTTACATCCAGAAATTTGAAAAGGTGCAGTTTTCAAGCTATTTTTGTAATATCATATTTGATTGATCCTTTGGCACTGCACATGGACTTTGCTTGAGTCATAAAAGAAACTGATAGTAGTGATTATGTGTTACAGAGAATCTATGCCCACCACATTAGGGTTATATATATATATATATATATATATATATATATATATATATATATATATATATATATGCCTACACACACACACACACACACACACACACAGAACTATATATATACTCATCATTATTTCACATCACATGAAATCTTTCATTTTCTTATATATCCACATCAAGAAACCAAAAAGAGTACTTTCACCGCAAAACCTATGATAACAACATACCTGTTTTATAGAGTCTTTTTTTGCCTAATTTTGGCTACCAGCTTTAACTCCCTTAATTGAAAATGTTTTTCTTAACTTGAAGGGATAATAACTTTTCATTTTGGGAGGAAAAGTGCCATAAAATGGATTTTCCCGAGGTAAACAATAATTTTCCCATATTTTCCAGTGGTTAAGAAATTTCTTTTCACATTCAAAGTTAGTCGATTATTTTTCAGAGATTATTATGCAGGGTAGCCATCTTTGAAGGCCCATATGTTGTCTGATGGCAAGCACAGATTTCAGAATAATTGTGATGACTGCCAATTTGGTGGTAAAATGGATTTTATTATTTTTCTGTGTGTTGTTTGCAATATGTATATATTGTGGAAGTTTGAATCTCATATGAAGAGTTGTTAACCCTTTTAATATTTTGTCATTTTCAGAAATAGAAAGAATATTGATGAAGCCTTCTAAGAAAAATATAGCAGAAAGTGTACACGAAACAGTTGCTTCAGTTTGTAAAGAGAAAACTTTTAAGCCATATTTTGAGGATGCAAAAGATGATTCCAAACTTCAAGACCTGGTGAAAGGATGTAAACATCTACTTGGTGAGCAAAGGACAAGAGAGAACAGTTGTTTATATTTATATCATTATGTAGGCTTCAACTTTAAATGCACTTATCCCCTTTTTTAGATGTTTGGGATGAGAGCAGTGGATTGTTCTGTTTAGTTAGTCTTGGTTTAAAAGTATGTCTAAGCCTAGTTTAGGAGGAAGCTTGGATAATTATATTATTCGAAAATTCTTGTCATATATCTTTTATTTTATTGTTACTTAGTATGCACACACATCATATTGCTTTTGTTTTGTTTTTTTTTCTCTTTAAGACCAACATGGGGGGCATATAGAAGTTCTCTTTCGTGAAAGCTACAGTGAGCAAAGAAAAACAAAATTGACATTGAAGGAACTTTTTATAAGAATTTGTGAGCAAATTTCTAAAGCATGTCCAACAAAACCAGCCGAGGAGAAGGTAATCAAAATGTGACTGTGTTAATGTAAATATTTGAGGTATTTATCTTTTTATCTTACAAATCTAAATTTGCTCCTATAATTTTTTGCACCTTGAACAATTCTCACAGTGAACAGTATATATTAAACTAATAGTTACACAGTATCACTTCTGTCTCACCACATTAACTCTTTCAACTGCATTGTGATATAATTGTTAAATGCTTTGTTTCAGGAACAGGAACTGGATGTGGAAAAAATGGTGGATCAGATTCAAGAACTTTTAAAGGTGGAAAAAGTGAAATTGGTGAATCCAGTGGCTCACAATGAAGAATTGTGATCTTTATATAAATTTATAAGAGCATTAACACTTGCCTTTTTTAAACTTAATATTTTTATTGCTGAAAGTTTTACATGTTTGAAACCTGTAGTATTTACAGATGAACAGTCTTCATGTCAGCTGTGTTTTTTTGTATCGTTACAAAGTTTTTATAAGAATTTTTGAGATTGCTGTCCACATTCCATCTGTGATTCAGGTGAAAGACTTCTGGTCATCTTTGTATGCAATGAATAGTCTGTAACTTTTTTGAAAGCAACTTATTTTAAACTAGAGACGTAGGAATGATACTGAAGTTTGTGTCAGTTTTCTTTTTTTTCTATCTTGGTTAAAATGCACTGAGGTTGTGATTTTTATCAGTTTTGGTCAGCATGAGTTTTTCTTTTTGGCACTTGTTGTTATTGAAAAGATTTGCACTGAGTGGTGTTATTTTGAAAACACAAGAGTCCAAGGGCTCATTTTACAAAGAAGTATGTCCTGAAAATTTGTTTAAACTATAAGCCAAAATGCATTCAAACACTTTTTAATCTAGCCTTTTTCCTGGTAGTATTCAACCTTAAACATCCCCAGATCTCAGGTTGTAAACCCCACTCCCTTAGTTAATTTGAATGAAATACTGTGCCAGTTTTAACAAGCTTGATAGCAATCTGTATGGGGTGTAACTTCAACCCTGAACAAGATTTTATCACGAAAATAGGCATAGTTGACCACAAGTATAAAGGATATAATCCCATGCTGTCATTTTGGTTTAAAAGTTTTTGTTATGGAGTTACGAGCCCCTAATTACAGATTTTCATTAAGCAAAGGCATTTTGTGTAGTCATTATCAATAAACAGATTTGTACTTAAATCTCTGATGCAAGTCTTGTTGCCTGAATAAAAACAGTGATAGAAATGATGAAAGTATTCTTTTAAAATACAAAAAAGCAAAATTTTTCCCATTAGAAATTTTATTGTCAGACCTTTGTAACAATATGCATATACATTACCAAAAACTTGTGCATCTGTGTAGAACAAAAGTACAGACTAAAAAAGAAACAACCGCTCTACTTCACACAGAATTATAAAGGAGCAAACCAAAGAAGGAAATGATTATCTGATCAACATGACAAGAGTCATTTTGTACTATTATTACAATACCCACACATTTGGAAGCAAGAAGAGATTTTTCTGCATTGGAATTGCCATGATGTTTAAATACCTTCCCTTTTTTTTTAACAAACACTTTACAAACTCATATTTCAAATTAAGAAGCCATAGAGAAAAAAAAATCAGGATAAAAAATTTTGTAACTCCACAACCTATAAAATATCAGTTTATGCTCAATAACCACTTCCATGAAAAAAATGAAATGAACAAATGAAAAACTGAATTATCATAACGAAGCTATTTCACATTTCAGTAAAATTAATTGCATCATGCCAGAAATTGAACTAGCATGAAAATTAACAATACTATAACCACAAGACCCCCATGGTTTTTCTAAACATTCATTTTCTGTTAGTCCCATATGAAGTAAATCTTTTTCAACTTGAGAAACTCCATTGTGCACATTGCTCAATTAAGAATGCCTAGAAGGCTCGAGTGAAATTTAGAAATATAACATAAGAATAAAGTCAACAAAGGATCTTCTATAAGCTGTACATCTATTATAATAACAGCAAACATGTTAGTCGTGACAGCAATCCAATTTGATCTTGACTCAAAATATATACAGGTGCACAGCAAGCTTCAGCTCAAACAATGTTTCCACACTGGCCATAATTATCACAGAAATGTGATTAATTCAGTAGCCATCTAACCCGGTCAAAAATTAAACTTGATAAGGTTTTCTAAAAAGAGAAAATATACCCAGTTCCCATAAAAACTACGGCATCACAAGTAGTTTGGCATCCAGTGTATCAAGTCAACCTTCTTTTTTTCACCTTTCTAACATTTAGTCCTTTTCCAAACCAACCGGGTGTAGTCACTGAAATGGGGCGCTTTAGAGAAGAAACTTCAACTTTTTCTGGACTGTCAGTAATAAGTGAAGCATCCTCTTCATCCTGAGATTGTGTATCTGCATTTTGATTGAATGATCCTATGCCACTTTCCTGAGAAAACACATTATTTACCTGCTTGGGCAACACAGTTTGTACACTTGCACTTTTACTCAGGTCCAGAGGTAGTAACTGAGGTTCTCCCCGGATATTGTGGTTTTCAACACTGAATCCATATTGCACTTTATAAAAAGAGGATGATGAAGATGATGTATTGGAATTGAACACATGAGGTGATGAAGAAGGCTGAGAGACTTTCCCTTGATTGACTTCATGCTGAGGGTGTAAAAACTTTGGACTTGTGCTCTTTACTGTCTCATTCCCTGACTTAGTTGCATAGAGATTTGATGAAAAGAGATATGAATTGGCCGTTGCCAGCATAAAGTTTGGTGCTGCTAGTGCTGCTGCCGGTGCAGATGAACTTCCAGATGTGGCAGCTGATGAAGAGAATCCACTTTCACTTTTTGTTCCCCGTTTTGTGCACTGCTGCTGTGGTTCACTGCTATATGCAGCTGAAAGAGGCCTACTGAAGAGATCAACTGGTGACTTACTGAAATCTTTTGTTTCTGTAGAGATAATTAAATTTGAGTGAAATCCCTGAAAATTCTTATTTTGTGTTTGGTTAAAGCCTAAGTCATAACCCGGGTCCTTTGTCACACCAGATCCATGGCTCCGTTTCACCTGAAATATGTTTGCTTTATCATAGAAAGTTTGCATAGGAAAAAACTTTGTTTTTAACATACCAGCAAGATGGGGCATTTTGCTGGACTTTGCAGAATACTGATGATCTTGCATTATTGCTTCTGCAGCATTTGTACTTCGGATACCTTTACAATGCACCGCTGATTGAGCAAGATGCCAGGAAAATGGTGACATGTGGAGTTGTCTTTCTGAAGCTGATAGGACATGTTTATTCAAAGAAGTGTGCCCACAGTCCAGGTCAGGTATGCAATTGTGTAATACTGAGTTAAGAAACTTGGGTGGCTGTTTGAGCATATTCCTGAGTACATCACAGTTGCTGCCATTATCCTCTAGGGTTACACAATCATTTTTGCTGTTTTCTTTATCCCATTTTATTGGACTGGTAGGGTTTCTCCAAGCCTCTGTCTTAACAAACTGTGAGGAATTTTTGGCCTGTTCAGAAGAACTGATCTTATCTTGTTCTCCTCTTTCAAGCCTACTCCTGATTTTCCTCAATGAGAAATCTTTACTTCGTAGCCCCACAGGGACTGGTAATATTTTCTTGCTGGTGGTTTCAACTTCCTCTAATTTTAATTTAGTTGCCATGTGGAAAATAGGGTCATTTTCTCTGAAGTAAAATAAAAATGGCTTATTTGCAAGAACTTAAGGAGTATTTTGCAGTAGACTTGACCATGCATTTAATTTTCTAAAAATAGATATAACCAAAAAATACCTCAAGTTTATGGGAAAAGAAATCATAAATTAAATAAGTACCGTCCTTAGACGATGTATTAAGGATACCTGTTAAGCTAAGAAATACCAAACGTGTAATACCTTTGGTAAACTGGTATAGAAATTCCTAACTTCTCCATTACCAAATGCATGACCTTGTCACATTTTCCTGAAAAAAAGCATTAAATCCAATTAGCAAAATAGTAAAAGAAAAAACTTACCCTATAAGTCATACATTTTGAAAACACATTTTCCATTGCTTTCCCAAAAACAATAGGTTCATAGAATACTTGTTCCTTAACGTTTCTATTTTATCACTTACTGGGCAGTTCTGGAAAGTGACTACAGAATTTGCAGACCATTTTGTCAAAGAGAAAATTGCAGACCAGTAGCTGATCTATTTTTTCAACAGACCATGACCAAAGGAAGATATGATTTTCATGACACTGCCTGGCTCTACACACTGTGCAAAAACATGAGGCACCTCCACTATATAGTGCATCAAGTTTCATTCAAATCCATTTGAAATTGTAAAGGTAGTTTGCGCCACAACCCATTTTTAACATACCAACCTTCCCTGTCCAATTTTAAGATGACGATTTATCCCCTAAACTTAATATATGTGGGTATTATTAAACATAGCTATTGTAACAGTTAAGCGGAGCATACCATTTATCTTTATTGTAGCCATATCGTCTTTAGGTGTCCACTGTAGGTTAACTATACAAAGCTTGGGCCTTTTCCCTGGAGATTTGTGCATGTTCCACAAGCAAGGGTACTTCCTCAAAACCTAACATCATAGAAAAAGTTTGCAAGATAATTATCAGTAATTACACAGTAAATGGCAGATCCAATGATTATGGCATAACATAGATATTTAAACTGCTAAATATGTATATGGGTATGAAAGTATGCAGTCCATAATAAGTGTTCATACTAATATTTATCAGAGATCAATAATGACATAAAACACTGCTGTGAGCCAATAAAATCACATATTTAACAGCTGAAAAAGAAAAAAACTATTAAATATTTTGAATTGAAGACAATCTTAAAGAGGAATTATTCACAAGGCACCAATAAATGCATATGCAAGTAGCACTGTCACATCTGCTCGATACTGTCTGCAAATTATTTAACACTATGATCTTTATCTTCAAAATTTCTGAAAAAGAACTTACTTTAAGACTTGTTCCCAGGCACAGCACCATATCACACTCTTCAACCTGATCCACAGCCAGCTGCCAGTTATATGGGGAATTTAGCCCACCCTTTTCTCCAAAGTGTACTATTGTATCCTTCAGCGCATTTCCACATGTATGACAGAAGCGGCCAGTCTTGTGTTTCCTGACTGCAGTCTTCTCAGTTACATCGAACAGGCGAATATATTCCCTGTTCGCAACACAGGAACTGCAGGCCTGGGATACAATAACCAATATAACCATGAGCACCCATCACTGCTCTCATACCCACATGTAAGTCATGAAAATCACAAATGTACATGAGATCTAGACAATATATAATATCTTTATGGGCTTTATCTTTTGTATAGTATACAAATGAAAAAAACACTAATTGAAAAGATTTACAGCAGTTGAAACATATTATGCCAGAGGAAACTGGGTAAGTTGTCACTGGTTATTCAAACTGCTTGTGCCAGGACAATATCAATGCCTTCTCTTGACATACCTCTATATACATGTTGCCATGTACTTCTGATAATGCATCTCTAGGAAGGCCACTCCTTAGGTGAAGCCCATCACAGTTTTGAGATACAACATATTTTACCTGCAAAGGAAATAAAATCAACTAATTCATCTGTGCACAGGATGGATATGACAAATCAGTGAAAATTTTATAGCCACTCTCAAACACTGCAGAACTAAGAACTTTCTATAGCAAATGTTATGATCATATTTGTACACAATCCTACATTAAAACAATTATAAATATGGACTTATATTGATGGTTAGTATATGTACCTGTTTATGTCACTAAAAATCATTTGCAAAGAGATAAAATAAGTCTGTTATACTCACAAAACCTTCCTCATACAACTGAGCTATACTCATGTGTGTAATGGTAGGATCTGCATCACTTAGGTCCTGAGGCCTAAAAACACAATCACCAGGTGAAAATAGTAAAGAAAGCAATCTAAACATCAGGCCATTAACTTAGCCTTACAAACAACCCCACCAAAAATTCTGTTTAAAAGCAATCTTGCTTACATGTTTGTCATATAGACAGATAGTAAAAGAAAAAAAAAAAGAGACAAAGTTTGGACATCATATCCCCATCAAGCTTACTTTCAGATTTAACATGTGTTTAGACCATACCAATGATTAAAGACAATTCAAATCAAATGGGACAGTGTTTAATAGGTATCATGTGCATGTCATGAAGAAAAGGGATTAGTACCTATAACATGAACAGTTATAAAAAATATACTACAGATAAAATATTTTGACAGTGAATTAAAATCATATGGATTAATGTAGTCTAAAATAATGTGTATCCTTTTTCTAACTAGCCGAAAGTTGTTCAATCAGGAAAAATTCAAGAGAAAAAAGAATTAGTGCATCTTCTACATTTGTTAAAATATGCATGACAACATACTTTATTTCTTTTCCCTGCTGTAATAAGGTCCACACCCCATTTGGTCCCCTATAGTCTGGTATTGAGGCAGCCTAAGGAAACAAAAATAACAATTTAGTCATTGTAATATGGTTTCTGTGTCATACTTATAGACCCTATGCGTCATATATATAAGAGAAACATATTTTTGTTTCATTACATAGATCAGCAAATTCTGTCTCTTAAAACAACTCACTGTGCTTATGCCAGCTCCAGTGTATATCACAAGGTGTTTGGCTTGTCTAATGGCCTCTGCTAGTTTGTCACACTTTGATTCTAGTTCTTCTGTGGAGTCTTCAATCTGGAAAATAAAATGCTGGATAAGACACAAAAAGCACATCAATCTCAATTTTTAAGTAAGAAATGGATAACCTTATAAAGCCCAAGTGTCACAGTAAGTCTACAAGCAAAAATCTTGAGAAATGATAGTATTAACAAAGACAAAGATAACAAAAAAGAAGTGCATGGATTTCTTTCACATTTAAGGGGACAAACTTCAAAACATCCAATTAAGAATATTTGTTTCACAATAAGTTTTAAAAAAATTTAATTTGAAGTAAAATTTAAAAGCAGGGGTCTGTTGGAAAAATCAAGATAAAAATGTTTACATATATTTATATGATATTTTTTCTTACTTTGATCAATACAGATATCATGATTCCTGCACATGTTGATTAAAACTTTATAATATAAGACAACGCTTATAGTTAACTATACCAAAAAAGCTGACAATTGTATGCTTTACTTGCATTCACAGTTTTTTTTACCTCCATCAACCTCTCTTTGACCTTGTTCCTGTGTTTTGCTCTTCTCTCCACATCTGCCACAACATCTGGAGACTGCTGTAAAACCTCATCTTCTTCTGGAGTCCTTACACTTTCATCTTTCTTTAATATTTCAGCAATCTTAAATAAAAGCAACATTTAGGTCTCATTCCAATTGTAACTACTGGTCTACATAGATTGATCAAACTAATATCCTGTCATTGTTTGTTTAAGCATGATATACATAATTAAATATCCCATTTACAGACAACTTCTTGTAATATTCTTGAGTAATAAATCTGGTAAATGTTATATTTGTACGATCACATTATTACTAAATAAGAGCCTCCCATCAATACCTACAACACTATGGACCACGATGGAAATAATTTTTTATTTTCTTGTATTTTCCATATATTTATTTTGTTTTATAGCTATTTATATGTATAAGTTACAGTTGAAATATCTAACAAATCATATCATATCATATCATATCGTATCATATCTTACGACAAACGTAACGTCGGTCAGATGGGTACGTACGGATAAAATTTAGTCCCAAAATATTACATGTCCCTATAATCCCGTTACCGATAGATACATAAAGGAAAAACTGAAAAAACGTCTTTTTAGATTTAAATACCGATAGATCCGATTTTTTACTGCTGTCCTATATATTTGCGTTCCTATAGATACGACGTCCTCATAAACCGACGTCCTTTAAATCCACATACCTATAGATCCACGTATTTTGAGTTCCAAATACCGATAGATCCATTACAGGTATGCTTTTGCTCAAAATGGTTGGTATACTACTCAGTACATAAAATGCACTTCTTTAAAACGACAGTACACATATTAATCCTTTCAGCAATAAATTATTCTACTAGATCGTTTTCACACAATACTCAGTGAAAGAACATAAAAAGAACAAAAATGTGTTCTATATTTCACAACGCTTACTGTTCTAGCGTCAGAACACTGTTTAAAGCGTTCTCAAAATGTAACATTCGAACACGTAAAGTGTTCTGAATTTACATGTAAATGTGTTCTAAACAAAACAAAACAAAAAAAAAATGTGTTCTATATTTCACAACGCTCAGTGTTCTGGCGCCAGAACACTGTTTAAAGCGTTCTCAAAATGTAACATTTGCACACTTAAAATGTGTTCTGTTTCATGTTTACGACACGTTCCCGAACTTTAGAGTGTGATAGACGTGTAGACGCGAACGTACTCAGTACATGTATGTCTTGTTTGAACACCTAATAAATATATAAATACATAAAAAAATGAATGAATGATAAATATCAGGTTGTAATTAAGTCAGATCACTAAGTGGATCAGTATTCGCAGCCAGACTATCACTCGAAAGCCTCATACCTGTATCACAAGTTGATATCGGCCTTTTAGCCGATTAGGATGTCAGATAGATGGATCTAGCGGTACCTGGATCTAAAGATACGTGGGTTTATAGGAATCTGTTGGTGGATCTATCGGAACGTAAATTTAACGAGACGTAAATCTATTGAGACGTGTATGTATAGAGACGTATCTATCGGGACGAATGTTTTATTGGGACGTTTATCTATATGGCGGACCCCGGTCAGATTAACGGTGGCCATTTTGGTCCGTCTTTAGTATCGAGTCATATTTGCAATAACCTTTGGAGTCATTCCCAGTTTTTGAAGTGGGAAACGGGAATTACTTACCCAGTAAGATACTTACATCCATTTAACTGAGATATATTATATTTTTTTTATTCGGGGAAAGACGAACTGGATTTATCTAATATACTGTAACTTTCTTCAGCAATCAATATTTTGATCAGTATTTTTCTTGCTGTTGAGGAAATGAAAGCACCATTATGTATCTAATTACACACTTACTTGTTTGGCCCTTGCTTGCAATTCCTCCTTAACCCGGATTCTCTTCTTTTCTTCATATTTCTTTGCATTTCTTGCTGACGTTCTGCCCAGCCGAACTTCCTCCGCCATTATTGTTATTAAGCCACAAGGTGAAGGTCGTTTCGCGTGGCTGTATTTTATTTGGATTTTTCCACAAATTAACGATTATATATGTCAAATTATTGAACAGTTATGACCAAAATTGAATTGATAACCATATTATATGATGCAATACTTAATGAATGACAAAATTGTAAATATTTTGATTTGCACTAAGCGACTCAGCTGAGTGTGTTTATCAACGATGGCTGACATGTGCGTTGAGCAGTTTGCACAAGAGAAACTTTTTCACTTCCAAGACATCCGCACTAGAGAACAGCTAAGCGTTAAAATCCCGCAGGTATATCAATAATAGCTTTGTCACTGATGTTTTCATTGTTTATTACTTCAAGTAAACAAATATTTGGGGCTGCTAAGGAGTTATTTACGTAAAACAATATCTGCTGGTACATGTACTGTACATGTACATGTACATCATGTGTTAGCACTCCCGTTTACGGTCTTTGATATGTATTATATTTGTAAATATAGAACCTATCAGAGGCCATTAATAGAAGTAGTAACGCATGGAATTCTGTGCTCCGCCGTGTGCTGAATGCTTGATTCTTTACACTGCAACAGACTTGCATTATTACTGTGGTTCATCTTTGTACACTCCTGCACATGCAAGCCTAGCTAGAGATATACCGGCTCATACATGTATCAGAATCATACAAAGAATATATTCTTTTTTAGCCTGTAAATGAATAACAGTTAATGCAATTATTTTTTAATTTTCCGTCAGTTTTTGATCAGTAATATTTCAGGGCACTGATGAACTTTTAAAATTTTAGGATTTAAAAATTCTGTTTGATGTTTGTGGTATATTTCTCCTCAGGTCTTAGATCCTAGTTATGGCATGTATGTATGGCCCTGTTCTCCAGTACTTGCACAATATATATGGTTTCACAGAAGCAAGGTGAAAAATAAGTCTGTACTTGAGGTATTTATTTTGTAATCATATTTGTAAAATTTGATTATTTATTTACTGCATATTGTGAATGTAGGCCACTGGATTGTACGCCTGTCTAGTACATGTGCATTTTGAAGTCAGCTGTCATGTAAGGAAGAAATTATTCTGTATACCAAGAATAAATATATGTGCAGCATAGATCTACATTTTACTTGTTATATCACACCCACTATAACATTACAGTTAGGTGCAGGGACTGCACTACCTGGACTAGTGGCAGCACTGTGTGGAGCAGCAGATGTCACTCTCAGTGACAACAGTGAATTTTCCAATTGTTTAGAAAACTGTGCCAAGAGCAGGGATGCTAATGGTGCTAAAAATGTCCATATTGTGGGAATTACCTGGGGACAGTTCAGTCCAAGTTTGCTGCAGCTCAAGCAGGTGGATATTGTTCTAGCTTCAGACTGCTTTTATGATACCAAAGGTAAGTGCTGAAAGATTTATTTATCTGAGTGTATATAAATATACACTTAAGTACTAGTATACACTAGGTTCCTCTGATGATTCCTGGTTATGGAGTTATATGGTGCAGTATCACTGTAAAGCATATGTTTATGTATGAATCAAAACTCTTCATATCTTACTCATTTTGTCATTTCATAGCACCATTTCCTTCATCACTACAGTGGAAAAACTTTTCATGACTGGAGATTTTCTCTGCTATGGTATGGCATTTATTACCATCATTTGCCATTATATTTATTTGTTATTTTATTTTTGCAGATAATGAAAAGGCTTTGCATATTTATTAATGGCTATCAGTCATAGAATACATTTATTTTGTTTTTAAAGAAATTGCCCCTTTGCTTCTTTAATTAATGTTTGGCATTTTATATAATAGATTTTGAAGATGTTATTGTGACAATGTCATTCCTTATGGAAAGAAATCCTGAAGCCGAAATATGGTGCACCTATCAAGAAAGGAGGTACTAGGATATCAGATCAGTAGATTGTATCAAATTAAGTGGATAAAACTGTATATTATTAAGTTATTTATTTATGCATGTGCATTGAAACACAAAAATTATTTTGTGGCATTTAAACAATTCTTTAACTGGTTTAACATGGAATCATTTCGAAGGGATCAGTTTTTTAACTAAAACATCTTTGTTTTGCAGTGCTGATCGCTCCATTGAGCACTTGTTACAAAGATGGCAGCTTGAGTGCACCCACATTCCACTGGGTACCTTTGAAGCTGACAGCCCAGATATCGGCCAGTCTGGATTGCCTGGCAACCATACAATACATATGTTAATCCTCAAAAAGACAAAACCAGGATGATTGTAGATCCATAGGATATTGGATCAGCACCAAATCTGATGGAAATTATGTACAGTCAAGCAGTAGAGGAGACTGAGACTGTCCAAAGGCTTCTTGTAAAATCCAAGCAAAATTGCGTGGATTGAGCTCATTTAAACAGCATAGAGAAGAGTGAATAGGAGTATTTAAGTGGTCCATCCTTGCATCTGTCAACAACACAAGCCAGTATTTATGTGACATAAAAATAATGTTGTTATGTTCAGTGTCATAAAGTGAACAGATTGCAGCTGAGGAGACATTTCAGCAGAATGCAATTAATGTCTGATACTGACAGGTAATCCTAGCATGCAATTACTGAATAGAGCCACTTTACACTTGGGAGTGGAGCCAAAGAACGCATTCAGAACAGATGTCCCGAGGACTAACTGATCCACCGACTAAATATGACCAACCCCACTTAAAAAGTGATGTGCTAATCCCCTAATGGTCTGCTAATCCCCGCCTCCACACCCATTGTAATGTGAATATTTGCAAATCCATTTAATGGTGCTTGTAGAGGAGGGAAGACCATCAGGGAATTAGCAGCATCACTATTTAAGTCATATTTAGTTGTCGGATCAGTTAGTCTGCGGATCATCTGTTCTGAGTACGCTCAAAGGTGATCAGGGTCACTTTGGAGCTGATGTAAAGGATTTAGCTTGGACAAGAAGAAGCTAATTTGTTGAAAAAATTGACACTTTTTTGTCTTGTCTTTCAGAATGGCAAATTGTGCTAATATGTCTAGGCCTGGGTATTTTTCCTGAAAAAGCAGATTTTTGTTACCCCCTTATCTGAACCAGCTTGAGAACTAGCATAGCATCTAGATCAAATGATTCAGAGCAGTCCTCACATGGTCGGTTCTTTCAAGGAAAATTTAAATTTACAATCACATTTATGATGACTGTATTAAAGACATATACAGGGGTTTTGGTCTGGTTTAACTGTCAGATTTCTATGCATTAGCATTATGCAGATTCTTTATGGGAATCTTTATTGGCTAATGGACTTGATGATGAATTTGCCTAGTATTTTAACATATTTCAAGTTGTCTACATCACCCTATCGAATTACAAAGACAAAATGACTTGTTAGAATTCATCTTTAGACCACATGTATATGCATGACTACAGCTACTACTTGCCGTTTTTGTATTTTTGCTGATAGTTTTAAAGTTAATGTCTCTGTTATCATATACTGTAAACTTCAAATAGTTTGAAAATAACTGAAGTGTTTAGGTAGCTGGGTAAAGACGGCTTATTTGTTGATTTTCTGTTTGATTACAAAGATGTATGTCAGGAGTGAAAAACTTGGCCATGCCCAGTAGCACCTTTGAAGTTTGTTTAAAAAGCAAAATGTATTTTTGCAGATAACCCCATTTAATAAAAGCTGAATGTTTGTATATTCAGGATAAAACGTATCATCCTTTTGATAAGGAAAAAGGATCAAGGGACGGAATGTGTTTTTCATATGTTGGAACACTTGAAAGTACGCTTGAATATTCGTAGTTTTATTATTGATTGATAATTGGGTGCGTGTGTGGGGATGTGTGGGGGGTTGGGTAGTTTTACATCTTTTATAGCTTCTTATCAATTACAGTGTTTGCCCTTCAACTGTAAACGTTTGGGAATGACGTGAACATGCACGTGTTCCAGTACTGGTTTGTAGTAAAGAAGGTTATTGATTGATTAAATAATGTGGCATTTTACAGGAGTAACGCATTTTCAATATTAGTCAATCCCATATGGATGGTTTATGGTCATACATGTAGGAGGTCAATGGTCTTCATTTTGTGTTTGTAGGGTGAAACGCAAAACGGAGAAAAATAACATTAATCATCACTATAAGCAAGACTCTTGATGACGTTGCCATTTGTCCATAACTATTGGAAATTCAAATAACTCGATTGAAATGTTTTCAAACCTTTTTCTAGGAAATATGATTTCGTGTCACCTTTCCTTAAAACTAAATAAGACCCAAATCAATATATTGGATCTGGGTTGAAAAGGAATAGTTTAATTCGCTGCATGATGCTTCTTTATTTTCCAATTCCTCAAGATGATTCAAAATGACTTTTGAGCTCCTGTGTGTGAGAGTATACTCTTTTGGCTCCTGCAGACACGAGATAAATAGTCCACCTGGGAATACGCCAGGCATGGCCAGGGATAGAATTTAGCAGAAGATTGGGGAAAATAAAGGTGTAGATTTGGTGTGGAACAGCGTCGAACTCATTTTGTTTCTTCGGAGTCAGAAATACTGTTGGGCTACTTGTCATTGGAAGTGCTACATTTACTCATAGAAAGGGCTAAAATGTTCATTAAATGTTCATTTATAGATCTGTTATGACAAATAATACGAAAGAATACTTCTCTCATTATAGAAAAGAGGATTTCACAAACGTCTGCAGACGCGGCCCCGAAAACGTCGAAATGATAGTTATGGTCGACGGGTAAAATTTACAGTAGCCAGATATTCTGTCCTATTCTTCATAAATTTCCGTCACTTTTTTTTACTCGACAGAAGAAACATTATAGTGACTGAGAGCAAGAAATAATGATGCACAGCTCATGTTACACCTTAATTTAATTTGGCCTACTGGTGGAACTGGTTTAGAATTCCAGGAGTAAAGTAAACAAAAAGAAACCCAATTTAAATACACAAGAAGCCAAAATCTTGGTTAAGTAGATATAGTCTGTCTAGCAATCGGATAAAAACCTCATCGTAACTTGGCTATGCTAAGAACTAAGTAATTAAATCATTTAGCCGGGAATAGCTGTGCGATTAAGTATACAGTATCTCCCGCATAACATCTGACGTCCCACCAGCTGTGTATTGTTCCACTCAACTTTTGGGTGTTAACTTTGAGCCCATTCAGAGTAGAAGATCCGAGGATTTCTGATCCACGGATTAAATATGGCGGACCCTACATGAAAGAAGAGCCGACTAATCCGCTGATGGTCTCCCCGCCTCCACACGCCCCGTCCTTGCAGGGGTCTAGCAATTAAACATCAGTGATTCAATCTGTTCAATGGCGCGTGTGGAGGCGTCTGAATGAGCTCTTTGTTTTTAAACCAAAAGCAGGCACTGTAACCAACATAGATGGGTCCAGTCTTGAATACACTATGCCATGACATATTATACATAACCTTTAGCCTTTAGAGTCTATAGTCGTTACAGCCAGGTATAACCGACAGAGATGGGCCCAGTCTTTAATAGCCTATAGGCCTCAGATATGACATTGGTGTGACATTAGTACGTGTGATTCAAACCCTTGAGCCTATATTGCCAGGTAACCAACAGAAATGGGTTCAGTCTTGAATAGGCTATACACGATGTCATCACATATGATACAAACAATTTAGAAGTTTCACCATGAAGTTTTTGTTCTATATACATTAGCGATCGTTAAAAAAACTGAGAGTAAAACAAAAGATGGTACATTACATATACTTCACCGACACGAAGACCGTATGGTTATTTTGTTATCCCATTTGTTGGAAATATTTGCCCCCTCGGAATAGAAAAACCATGCCCTTGGCTATATTAAGCAATGCCCGGCGATTTTGGAGTAGTAACGTCTTTTTAAAACTAAAGCTGGCAAGAGTAGAAGGCTAGAAAAAGCACGTCGTAAAAACATGGTTCTAGCCAAGGTAAACCATATGGAATTACTTAACACATTCATTGGTGGCCATGAAAATCATGTTTCAGGTTTTCTGGTATATTGATGCGTTATAACAGGGTGTATGCTTGTAGTAGTGCGTGTGCACCACTACGTTTGCCGCATGTGCCATAATATTATTGTCAATGTCACATTCGTTTCTAATCTCTTTAATAAAACTGCAAGAGGAAAGGCAGTGGCAGCGATACATTAAATTTATTAAATACCCTCGTCTTGACCTTTGAAAAAACTGCCGAGGACGGCCGTTGAAAGAGATATGTGTTGGCAGACTACTCGGTTTCTGGCAAAACCTCAGAGGTGACTTGACCTTTTTTTACTGACGCAGGCTTTTACCTGACAAACTCAACAGCACTGCTGCTTTGATTAGAAAAGCAGGACCCAGACAGCTCAAAAGGCCACACACCACTGTCTCAAACAGCTTGTGTTATCTTTCGCGAAAGCACCGTGTGCACGTCTGAATCCTCACACAGTCCAATGAAAAGATACAGCTACATGTATGAGTAATGGCGTAACCCTTGCTAGAGACTGTGTATGGAATCGCGGTCAAAGATAATAACTTGGAAAATGAACTATATCTCTCTTATTAAGAACAGAAATTGCGTGCCGCTTGTTAAAATAATAGCACATTAATGAATGCCTTTTCATTTGAGTAACTATAATTATGAAAACAACTTGCGGGAAATGGTTTGAGAAACATTTAAGAGACTTTATTGTTTGTGTAGCTGGGACTTCAAAGGAAGGAAGACAACGTGGACACGATAACTGCATTTTACGTTTCAGTATATGGCTTTGAGAGAAAAAACACCATTTGACGATATTACAACAGATCATTAAGTGCAGTTATTCCCAATGTCTTAACGATTCTAATTAATGTCAATAATTAAAGCCGATGTTTTGGCTCTGTCTGTCCAAAGGAAGGTGATACTTTTGCTTCATTTAAGTGTAGCATATTCGAAGAAATCACAACAAAACAAAGTTCTATCATATTCACTGGCTTAATGGCTTGAGCAATTTTAACTAATGTCTACAATCGAAATTGGTGTCCGGACCGCATTCGTCCTAAAGAAGGTGATATAATTTGAATCTTTTAAGTGCAGCATACTGTACTTAACGTTCTCCCTGTGTGCGATATGGTCCATTACTGCAATCATTAATGGCATTATGACCCGTAAAAAGAAAGCAGGATTTAGCATAGAGAAGCTATGATGATATTACCAACTGTGAAGATGCTATTAGATGTGAAAAAAAAAACAACCGTACCTTTGTTTGTGAACGTGTGTGTCGGACGCAAAACAGTTTTATAAAATGCCAATGGCTTTTGTCACATGAAAAGTGGTTCCTAATTCTGAATAGGATTTTGTCTCATTTAAAATTGAACGTTATTCAGCTTCTTCGTTGGTTCTTTGATACACAGGGCGTGAATTAATGACCTTCTCATATCTCCCATCCTTTAAGTGAGGAGTATTTATACAGCTTAATGGTCATCGATCATTGGCAGCGTCGAGGCACCTTACCCAGGGCACCGTAAACGCTTCATGAGACACGTTCGTTTATGTGCAGAATATACTAGTAGATGGTTCTTTGTCGACAAAGCCGTTGGTCCTCAATAAAGATGAAAATAAATAAATAAATAAATAAAAAGGATTTTAGAATAGGCACATTGAGTAGTAAAGTATATATATATATATATATATATATATATATATATATATATATATATGATTGCAAAATTGTGGACTTGTTACCTTTAGAAAGGACAGTCCATTGCCTCTTTGATTGCCGCTGACATGTGCCTAAATGAAGGATCCAAATAACTTTTCTGTCTGTTTTTAACCCTAGTCATGATCGCAAGATAAAGTTACGGTTGAACAATGAAGTCTGTAAGGTTAATGATGAACCTTACCTGAAGAATCCTAAATTTAAAAAATAAATAGATGGCGTTTCGCAAATATCAGTATGTCAACCTGTTGCTAGCTCTTTGCAGTTGTTAGGACAAGACTGCAATATTTGTGTTTGTTAAAAGGATGCCAACTGTTAATTTTGGCCAAAAATGGATTTTCCTAGGGTAAACGACAATTTTCCAATACTTAGTTACCAACGGTTAATGAATCCGTTCCGACATTCAAATTTAAACCCTGTTTTTTTTTAATAGTCTCTTCATAGATTATTACATGGGTAGCCATCTATGGAGGTCACGTGGTCCGATGGCAAGCACAGCTTCCAAAATAACCACCGTTTTGGTGATAAAATAGAATTTAATATATTTCTATGAGTTGTTTATAGGGTATTTACTGTGAAATATGGATCTCACGCGAAGAGCTATTATCCATTTAAGTATGACAAAAAAAGTCAAAAAATAAACTTTGACATGGACGGTTGTCCGGGATGCTGTCAGCTTTGAATACATCAAACGATCGTTAAAATGAAATAAGGATCAAATCATATTTCCAGTGTGAGGTGCACCAAACACTGAGTGCAATTATGGATCTTTAACCTTCGATGAAGCCCACCTTGCTAAATGTCAAATATCTCAGGTTTAGTTGATACCCTTCGGAAAAGAAAAACGCAAGGTGTGCTATTTTCATGTTATTGGGGTATTTCACACCTACTCATAACCTTGTCTTGTTTTCAATCTAATTAACTAATTAATTATAACATTACTAAGGCGTCTTCCTTAATCAGATGATAATACGTATGGCAAGTGAATGGCAAGTGTAAGTGTCATCTTTTCAGTTTACAAGTTCAAAGGAACAGACCATGTGCAATGTTTTGTTTCTGATTTTTCCAATTTATTCTGACCCATACCCCGTATAAACACTTCCCTTATTATATTTTGCACTATTTGCTCAGATATTAGTTAACAGGCTGCGATAATCCTGAAATAAATCACATTGCTGCGATGAGATACAAGTCTCGCGACTTGGCGTAAAACCATTTTCTGTAGAAATATACAGTGCATTGTACATGTACAACAGTACGAATCCACAATGTCTTGCGTGTCACTTTTGTATTGCACTATTAAATGACATTCCCAGCCAATAGAGTTTTACCCATATAACTAGTAGGCTAACCTCTGTTTACGTGGATTCTTGATAGCACGTTATCTACTGTAGTCCTGTATGACGTCATGCAGGATGATCCTCATTTGAAAAATCCTGAAAATATAAGAACGTTTTGGTTTATCTATTCAGGGGTATTAAAACATGAGGTGTCGAGGTGAACAGTTTTGGAGGAAAAAGATCAGTAATCTAGCCTCATTACATATTTACCGTGTATCATTATAGACACGATAAACCACAAAATATAGGCCCATTACTGATCAGTGTTACTAGTTCAGCCCTCTGATTTTGTCAATAAACGTCATGTCCATGTACATATCCAACACAGATCAAAGACGATTTAGCCCGTTTTGAAATTCTGTAGTGCTGTTACACATTATGATACAGAGAAACCCTTCTTACTTGTATATGATATTGCGTTCTGAATACTACTGACGAGCAAAGACAACTAAGTTTAACAATCCTCAATTAGGCTAATGACTGCTGAATTAAAAAAAAACGATGGAAGATGAAACCAAGTGTCGTCGTGAGAAACATTCAACATGACAAAGCACTCAGTAAACAGAAGGATGTGTTTAAAGGCAAAAATGCTTCTTTTTCGTCAGACAAAAATGAAAGAGAAAAGCTCATTACAAGCGAGCTGTTACACGCTCATTAAGTTTATGTAGTTCAATCTTAGGTATCTTCGTGACTTGCCGTATATGAGCACTGTTATTAAATGCAAAATAATCAAGTTGATGCCTTTTAGTATGTCGATATTATTGACATATAGGTTTATATTCATTAAAATAGCGGAAGAAAAAGTCAGGATAATATTCCTAAGCTTATTGTTTTCGAGTACAAGAAATAAGCGTCATTAATTTGCATGTACTGGAGGAACCATATAACGTCCAATTACTGTATTTTTCCACCTCTGACATTCACCGCTATTCCTTAATATTGAAGGAACAGAGGAGCAGGTTTCAGCTTCTCGCTACACGCTGACGTTTGTATTCAGGAGCACAGTATAAAATCGGTTGTGTCCGTGAGCTTTACGCAACAGTAACCTTATCTCTCTTAAATTTTCCTCAATTCGAGTCCGTTTTGATATATTGTAACCGTGTTACAATTTTGCTTCTTAGAATCTACACTTAAGCTGGATTGGTATTCAATATTCAACAAACCTAAACTAAACTTCTTCTACAATGCCAACAGATAGTTGGATACCATAAGCGGCTACTTGCCAGTTGACATTTACAGAAAACAAAAATAGAAAATATTTCGTTGCCTGGTTTTTGCAATTCGGGCACAGAACAACCGGTACATGTTCTTGCACCAGTGTTTTGAAGTAGTCGTTATATCCAGGCTGGTGAAAGATAAGGACGAAGGCGGTTTGACATGGACAGTCGTACCCGGAAAGCCTTACTCATGTTTAAACTCCTGTTATATGTAGTACCCATTTGGATGGCAACCATGTTTGGCACTTCACATTAATTTCCCGTTGTGACCCAGATGTAAACTTTATTTGATAAGCTCAAAGCAAACTTAGGGTGGGTGAACATTATTCCCTCAAAAGTTTTGAAGTGTTGTTGTTGTTAACCTCATGCGTGCCTAAATATTTCATTTTTAAGAATGATCGTGTTTGGGCGCCAAAATATCAGTATTTATATTGGGATTCACAACACAATCAATATATGATAGTTCTCAGAAAGGATGTGTACAAACCTGCACGAAAATATCCCAATAGAAATGAACCGAACCATTTTTGTATTTTAAATTTTTAGTTGCATACATCAGGTAAGACCTAAATGAAAAGCTCACAACCAATTTTACAGTTGAATAAGTTACCTATGTACGTAACACATCCGCGAAGATTTTCAGAGAGCTTGAAGTGTTTTTAATGACATAAATGTAAGGTAGGTATTGGAAGATGCCTATTTTTCCTTTCAGTTGGATTCTAAAATGTACCGAGTTTACACGTGATTATAGAATAATTACTGCAAACATCATATTTCAGATTATATTTCAGGTAGCTTGTTTTTATCGTATCTATTTAGACAGTGTTGTGTGCATTAAAACACTGCCAGGCGAATGGAACCGCACATTTCCTGAAAGAAACTAAAAGGTGTGCAGAATAAGATTAAGTTACAACGGATGTATGCATCCATTTCTGCTACTCAAATGGCAAGTCTATCGATTAGATTTAGCATCGTTTCTTATCTAGGGAAAAAACATCCAAACGTTTCAGGTCACATTTTGTAGCTCTGGCGTCTTATTTCAAACTGCGCTCTGTCTGAACATAAACACCAACAAGAACTGCTTACTGGATATTTTGATAGCTTTTCTTATGCCGAAGAAGATTAACAACACCTTCTTGCCCCTAAACAGGCACCATTTAAAATTCACTCCCAGGTATAATATCATCGGGATTAATGTAACAAATATTATTATTGTAAGTTGGAAACAGGTGTAAACAACCAGGTAAATGTGTTCGAATTTCACCGAAGCAGGAGCATGTTTCCCGTGAATCATCATGCCCACTCAAACATCGATTCTAGCCAGGTGTAATAATGTACAGTTTTAGTGCTCAGCACTCTGATTACACAGCTCTGGCTCAGAAATGTGCCCAATTTTTCTTCCCCTCCTCCTCAACCCCCTACGCAGCTAAGAACCGTATAGTTTTGGGGATAATGTGGGCCTCCGATCATATTACTCACCCTTCGGTAATTTTTTTTTTTTTTTTTTTTTTGGGGGGGGGGGGTACACAATTTTGTCTAGGAGGATATTGGTTAACAATGTAACAAGTTGCATTGTCATCTAAATTCACGCACTGATCAAAGAATCACTGATAGAAGTTGCTAGAAAAGATGATGGAGGAGGGCTAAAAGTAACCTCATTGCAAAAATGAAGTAAATTCTTCGTCAGTGGATCGACAGGAAGAGAGTGGGTGTCGTTTAATTCAATACCCGGCATTATCATTCGTAACGTTGAGATTGAGTAAACTAAACTTAGCAAAATTTGAATCATCCTGTTGAGGAGCTCTAACAACAATCAGTAATCTTACAATGTAACAAGCATCCTTCAGCTGGAAGTAGTGGGCAACCTTAACCTTAAGTATCTGTGATGATTGGCACAGTGACAGAGACCTAGAAATTGCTTCAAGAATGAGTAATCAGTGTTGAAATTGGAGGTATTCCATCGTGTATTATAGTTCTTTTTTATTTGGTCTCCCTTCTGTACATTTATTACTCTAACTACTCACCGTATCCTCTAGCCTTTTATTAACAAACATATATTGGTGCCATCAAGAAAGCCTTCTTCGTCTTTCAATTTCGAAAAATTGAGACGCTTTCTGCGTGTCTACATATACTCTGTAAAATCACAGTTTAATGTGCTTTGAAGAATTGGACTGTCTATTGGCATGTTACAGGTAGTTTAAGGTTTTTTAAGAGTTACAGATCTTCCTTACTGTCCACGATAATGGTAGGTATACATGTACATGTGCATATCTAAAAATCTACTTGTTTGATCTGTAAACCATTCTTAATTGAATTTAGTTGATGGTCAACGTTACCTTTTACACCACTATCATCAATTCTTTTTACACCGTCTGGCGTCCAGGCTACCAACAAAGGTCTTCCACTGTTGTCTATCACGAGATACAAGGTAGGTGTTGAATGGTTAATATTACCTTTTACACCACATATGCACGATATGCACAGTAGTCTTGGAATAAAAAACAATTTAAGTTATTCTGTTACAGAATGCATTCCGTATATGTCATAAGGAGCGATTTTTTGGCTCGAAAAATCTAGGATGCACATTTTGAGCGCACTTTCGATATTTCTTCCTAAATGTCCAATGTCGGCTCTTATTACTTTTTAAAAAATAAATTTACTTCATTAATTTGTATGTTTATTAATCTATTTATCTTAAAAACAAGTATCCAGATCAAATCCAATCCAACAGATATTCATTACCGTTTCCGGTCGTTATTAGTCCCCCGGTGCAAAGTTTCATTGTATTTAGCGAAGCATATTTAAACTAACTGATTCGAATAATCATATTTTAATGTAAAAGCTTTATTTTGGTTCCAGAAAAAGTCGCCATTTGTGTTTCTAATTACAGATGATGCTAAGAAAGAGAAAATATTCAACGCAGAAATTCGTTTTACAAATGCAAGAAAATTGGGATGGTGTTTGCAATTATCTGACACAGTTACGACATCTACGGCTAATAATAAAGTCGTTTCCCCTCATGAATGACGTCATATAGGAAATTACAAAGTCTTCAACCTGTACATTATGTTATTTATAGAGACAAGAACATACACATGTAATACAATTATTTTAGGGACATAGATAACGGAATACACGCATTTCCTTTCGGACTAAATTTTTCTGACGTGAACAGTTTCGTGAAAGTAACCAGTCCTTTTAGTTAGACCAACTTACCAAAATAATAGTTTGAGTGAAGATATCATTCCAACATGTACAGTAAATTCAGCCACTCACGGGTTGATGGTAAGTAATAGAAATCATGGACACAAACACCTTAGCCTATGTGTTAGGTAGAATTAGATCGAGAAGTTATAATGATATACGTTGTTAGCTATATTCAATGATTCTTCAGTTTACCGCGCATCGAGAGTGAATTAAGGCCGTCTTGCAGCGTCTACCGAAGAACGGTCAGAATTTAATAATGTATTCTTTATGAAGCACAACGGTCTTTCCTGACGAAATAACTTTAAAGCTACAGAAGAATGCACATATTAGCCTAATGAAAGCATACTTTTGCTGTGGGACCTGACCTTCAACTTTCTATCTGCAGTTGGGTTACGGCGTTTCTGTTATATTTAAAATGGTTTCCAGATGGAAATTCATTAGAGTCATTGTCCCTACCGACGTCACGCAAACGCGACATTCACACATCGAAGACAGACGAATTTCCTGACCTTCTGCGTTCTGTCGATGTTTCTTCGAATTCTGTTCAGCGACGGGGAATGTTGTCCAAGAACAAATCCTAATCAACATATCAAATTTATCGTAGGTTAATAACCCAAAGCTTATCAGACGTTGCTTAATCAGCATTAAGGACGATACGTTTTGTCAGTGGTAATAACTACGATGGATTCTTGATGGTCTTACTTACGACGGAAATCGATGTCAGGATAAAACGATCTTAAAATGTTACTACCGTATCTTGGAGTTACTTACAGATAAATCCTTTGAAAATTACAAACTAAGGCGACCCAATGATGAACATTTGATATTTGATATAATACAAATCTCTTCGTATTGGTTGACCTATCAGAATCTACATTTAATAGTATGCAAAGATGATAAGTTAGATTTGATTTAGTATGGGTCCTTATGGTTTTGTTATTATTGAATATTGATGGATGTGTAATGAAGTTCTTTTCTTAACAAGTGATAGCTATTCAGTCGTTAATACAAAGCAGTTTCGATAAGGGCGCTACACAACGTCCAGAAGATTGTAAACGAACTTATGCCATAAGCCAGACCAGTACATACAATTAAGAATATACATGGGTTTTAAATAAGTTCGCAAGGCTAGATTTTAATGCAAATTTGATTCGAAAAATTTAGGGTTACAAATGTTATTTTGCATCAATGTACCTACAGTATAATTCGGCCAACCATTACACGATCTAAAGCAATAGGAATCAGAGGAATAAGTTTTTGCGACTCTATCCACCGGCAATTATTTCACTTTTTATCCCCGTTCAAGTATAATTGCGTGCTATTTTTGTATTGCCAGGGCCAATGGCAGGTTGATGTCATGGGATTGACGTCATGAATATGAATGTCAGTCTGATCTGTTATAAATATTATCAAATGATAATCGACTAGTAAGTATTGATAGCTAATTAAACAAAGTCTTGTGATGAGCTATGGAAAAGGAAGAACTAGACAAAACAACAGGGCTATTGCATAATAAGAATACATTTTGACAATAAAAAAACAAAGATACGAAACGTCTTTCTTCTTAATGTTCATTTTCAACAATGAATTAGTCATAATGGAAGGAAGTACGAAATTAATTATTAAGTTGACATTTCAATAATTGCGCTTTTTATGAGAAACAGCATAACCTTTCGACGCCCTTCAGATAATGGTCACTAAGAGCATTAAAATATAATCAATTCCTAATGTGCTTGTGTGTTTTGTGCATGCGATGCATATTTGTGTGTGTAAGGAGGAGGTTACAAATTGCAAGTGCCAGCTAAAACAGTGTATGTTTTTTGGATACCTTTGTGTTGTTGTTATTTTCAATAATCACGTAACGAGTGCTTTAACGCTTCCAGCCAACATAACTTCGGTGAGACAAATTTTCGTTAAATGTTATAATGTTCTCAGCGGAGAAATTTTAAAATTGCTCAAACAGGCAGCAATCTCTACACACGCAATGCACAATTTGAAGGCATACAAGTACTGTAAAGGACACTGACGCGGAAGGTGATAGGAAATGACGTTATCTCATAGCTAGAAAATTAGATGTCACAGACA
This sequence comes from Lingula anatina, assembly GCF_001039355.2. The sequence continues at coordinate 204,333 of NW_019775524.1, forward strand.
GCTCAAATAGGGTATTAATGCTATTTATGGCTACTTGCATTTTGATATTAACGCTCAAAATAGATAAACAATGGACCGCCTACTGTCGATAGGAAAACTGACCAGTGAGGGGTGTGATTTTTTCCATTTCTTTCTGATGTTCAAATTAGCTTAGAAATGGAAAGGCCAACATGTTTGTTGTGTTTCCAGGGGTGGATTAAGGGCGTCTTGCATCGTGTTCTCCCAGGACGGTGTGGATTTTGTAATGTTTTCTTTATATTAAGATGCCTTTAAGATGCAGAAATGTGAGATTTGATATCATCTTTTTTTCTGAAGTTCTTTTTAATTACGCTTAATTGGTAGGTCCCTTACCATCTTTTGTATATAAGGAATCAAAATCCAATTAAAACAATCAATGCGTATTATATACCTTAATATGCTTTTTATGATGTACATCTGGGCGGTTAAATGCATTAAATCAATTCTATCAAAATCCAGTCTAAATATTTCAAATTGTGTCTACACAGCCCTACAAATCAGTCACCTCTCTTGACAACTCGGGAGCTATTCGTTAAACTGAAAAAAATTATTAAAGCGATGACCTTTTAAAGTCTTCTGGGACGACATCTTATGTCTTCATATTGATTCCAGTTGTAGTATTTTCTCCACTTTGTGCTAATTTCGTGAAACTCGTCATGCGTTCAATCTACTGTGACATGCAATACAATTAAAAACGCTCACGCATATCAAAGATATGTGTTGTTAAAAGTAGGCGGCGCTGGGGATGATGTGCAATCCAAAACGCGTAAAAATCTTTTTTTTTCTCTCTCGGGTGTCACAGGTTTGTTTTAATCAGATGGCATGACGTATTTTTCTGGGGAAATTAAAAATATAATTACAATGATGATAATACTAAAAATATCAACAAACTGTGTATTTGCGTTAGTGCTGACGAGATCAGCATACTGAGGTTTGGCCTTCTACGCCTATTTGTAAGATCTTTTTCTCATTAAAAACAACCAGACTAGTAGTCAATGCCCTTCCGAAATTAATCAATCAGCATGGGTAGTCTGAGAATCGGTTTCAACTTTAGTTGCCTGTTTTCACAGCTCATATGCTGAAGTCACAATCAAGGTTTTAACCTTTTCCAATATACAATATATTTCTTGTAAATCATTTTTATATCTTTGGCAAGGCTTTCAATTTAAATTGATTTTCCTATAGCAACGCTTTGTTATTTTGTAATACGTTATTGACATGCCTGTGAAAAACATGAGCGTTGCTCAGGCGAGTTGCTTGCCAAGAATGCTGTCCCAATATTCAGGTCGTTAATATGCTCTATCAGGTTTGGTGTGGGGTAGGCTTTTCTTGCCTGATTAAACATGTTAATGAAATATCTTTGAAAGAACACGAAGTTGGCCCTCACTTTCAATAAATCGCGAGGTAAAACAGTCTTCCATTTGTTACTTTTAGGCAATTTTACTGTAATATGAAAGACTCACGTATCTTATATTATTTAGTCTCCTTCCACGCGTGTACCGTTTTTTTTTCGGGGGGGGGGAGGGGGGCAAGGGCGAAGGGGGGTTCCACAGAAGATAACGGAAAGACATGCTCACCTGTCATAATTATTGTGAGTTTCAGCTAGTTAAGTATACGTTGGAAGGCAGATGAAATGGTATAACACGAGCCTTTGGATCACAAACGGTAAGTGCGGGTGGAATGACAGAAATTTATTCTTCTATTTTCTTCATATAAAAGAATATTGATAACCATACAAAACAAGCACATGTTCATAACTGCATGTTGATTCTAAAAACGCTAACATCAGTTTTATTTTACTCCAGAGTCCGAAGATCTGTAGGACGCTTAAAAAGCTTGTGTTGCAATGCATTTTCAGGAGAGATAGAAGTGCCCGCGCAAGCCACTACGCCAAACTTCTTTGACCCAGTCTTTAATTCCATTGGCTTTCTTCGTCAGAGTCGTTGTTCCTAGTCGACCTTGATTGGCTTAGACAGCTTATATATTGACGTCACAGTGATGTGGTTGCTATAAATACCCATCAGCATGAGACTTGTTTCATGAATTCACATATACTAGAGAGAGAAAACACACGAAGGTGTCGAGTGTAGGTCATATACACAGTGCAGTTTGGTTTTCAGAGGTTCATTAACTGCTCACTCTCCTCACTATCCTGATCGACATTCTTAAATGGTGGACGTTCTACTGTTTCTGATGTATCGCTATTAGGACACAGGTACGATCGTCTTTCTTTAGCTTCACTCGATAATTGTTTCTCTGTTCAGGCGTGTCTGTCCGTTTGTTTGCGTCTGTGTGTGTTTGCGAGTATGTATGCGTGTGCGTTCGTGAGTGTGTGCATATGTATATGTTTGTGTTTGTTTGTGTTCTGTATCATGTCTCAGTGTTTCCATGCCTTTGCGATTTTGTATGTGTAATCTACTGAAGCCACGCAGCATGTTTTTTAGATACCATTAGTAGACCTATGCTTATCAGAAACGCGATCAATCTACCATGTTATAAATCGAGAAAATAAGGAAGAAACATCGTTTTTATTGCTTTGAATAGATCAAGTTTGTTTTAGTTTCTCAGAACGACTGCCGGCATTGGGAGAAACTGAATTGTTATCTCTTCGTAGGGTTCTTCACTATACCACTATTAAATTCGCTGTTATGCTGCGATACGGTGCGAAAAGCATGGTGATGCTTCATAGAAATTATCAAGGTGAACTTCACATGTTGCCACACGGATACTTTCAGTTTCCTGATTAACCCTAGATTAATGCTGGTAGAATTCTAGTCAGCAATATATTCAGTGCCTTTGCTTGCACAGATTGTCCGAGGCAATTTATATGTTTCCTATCCCGCATTTGCTATTCTCGAATATCACTTGGCATTATTCATCTGTGGCAGAATCTATTTCAAATCTATTAAGCACATGGGGCTTGTGGTGTTTGTGAGGGGAAAACGTTCAATCACCGAAAAACGTCCTTCGGCATTTAAGAGTAGCATTTTATGCTAGATCTACATATTTATCGTCAAAATGACTGAGATTCTGTTGTCTGGACCACTGTTTTTGGATCTCTCTCTCTCTCTCTCTCTCTCTCATTAACAAACACACGCACTTGACTCACACATCTTGGATTATAAGTACAGTACCAGTTTATAAAGTACAGTTCTATTGATCTGCATAGCCTACCTTGTAATATTTTTCATGTATGTTATTCTGCAATTTCTAGGGCAACGCATAATATACCAGTGCAGCTTTCAGTCAAGTGAACCTGAAACTAGCTTATTTACCTGGGAAATGTTCATGTTTTTTAGTTACCTGAACCGACGTCTATAGCACAGCGTCTTATTCTTTATCAGCAGTAATCCGCAATGTGTTGCTATCGATTAGGCAGTGTTTATAAAATTCTCAGAATAATATTGCAAAAACCTCATTTATCTTAATGGTCTTTAATCGTATTTTCAGACTGCTGTGAAAATAATCTTTTCAAGAAAAAAAAGCGGGTAAACGACCAAATCCCGATGCCGACTGCGAGAAGTCAAAACGACCATATTGAGAAGTGTAAGGGGTTCATCCATAGATCCAAGCAGCGACTTTTCTACCATAACAACATGGATCCACCAAAAGACCCTTCCTCGTCTCCAAGAAGCAGCGTTTCAGATTCTCTGCCGTTGATCAACCTCAGTGAGCATTATGACATCGTTAAAACACTTGGCAGCGGAACATATGGCAATGTGATGCTTGCCCGCTGCAAGACAACAGACACTGTCGTTGCATTGAAAAACTTATTAAAAAAGGGAACCAAATTTAGAGATTTTCAAAGAGAGTTCACATATGGATATTTCCTATCTCCTCATTGTGCAATAGTCAACACGTTCGACGTCGCTTTCGAGACTGAGACATCATACATGTTTGCCTTAGAACATGCCCCGCTAGGAGACCTGTTTGAAACGATACCCCCACAAATAGGCCTTGATGAAAAACGTGGAAAATGTATCATAAAGCAGGTAGCCTCTGCCTTAGACTTCATGCATAGTAAACACTTGGTGCATAGAGACATAAAGCCAGAAAATGTTCTCCTTTTTGACAGAGAATGTACCAAGGTGAAACTAATGGATTTTGGAATGACCAGAAAGCGAGGTACGCTGGTAAGGAAAATAAGTGGCAGCATACCTTACACACCTCCAGAAATATGTGAGGCGGTAAAAAACGAGGGATTCTATGTAGAAAAAAGTGCAGACGTGTGGGGATGTGCAGTACTCTTATTTACTATTTTGACGGGCAATTTTCCATGGGAAAATGCTGACGTTGGAGATCCATATTTTGTGGAATTCGCACAGTGGCAAAAGCGTAAAATTGGACCAACGCCATCTCAATGGCGGCGTTTTACTCCACGCCTTATGAGACTCTTCAGAAAAATGCTGGATACCAAACCTGAGAAAAGATGTGAAATTACCGCTGTTTACAGGTATATTGGTGATGCATGGTTAAAAAAGGCAAAAACGTCTTATGACTGCGACGATGACATTTCCAGTGACGATAGCAAAGGCACAGAAATGATAGAACTGAGGCATGCCCTTGAAAAGCATGGCATTGACACAAAAGTAAGCAAGAAATTAAAAGAGAAGAGAATAAATGAATGGATTATGTCACTAGGGCTCGAATAAATGGACAATTATTTTACACGATTTACCTCAAAAAAAAAAAAAAATCAATTTCTTCCTAGCAAAAACTCCATAAGTCGTAGACCGGTGCAGATTGTGTTTTAACGTGCAGGCACAGCTAAATCTTTACACTTGTCATAACCAAGAGTTATGATAAATCTATAAGCCGAGGTAATGAGCTCTAACGTGTTCATGTGTTCACATTTTATAATGATTGAAACAGCCTAAAATTAACGTGTTGTGAGCATACGGGAAGGCACTAGAAGGCAAACTGATGCACAGGATCAGACAGCAATTCCATGTAATTAACTTCTTAAACCAACGCAAAAGGTTAATAATATATAAGATATCTATGAAATATTCAAACAGTACGTGTTTTCCAGTGCATCTGAAGTGAGAGTATGTCAGGATGAATGAACTAGGTCTCTTGAAGTAGCCAATTTGCTGTAAGAATTGATTGTTTTTCTTTGAAATGTTTTTAGTTAGAATTCAACTTGCTTCTTTCTTCATGTCAGACAGAAGCGGGCTTTCGAGCCTATCGATCACTCTCGTACTCAAAGACTGTGATATATTTACCCATTAAATCCATTAAATGTCAAATGTAAACAAAAGAAATGTGAAAATCTATCTAATCTATCACATTAGGTAAAATATGATGGAGTGTTTAAGTGATGATATTTTGCATACAAAAGAAAGTGTAGAAATCTGAGTTAAACACCTGTTTTACCATTCAAAGCAATGAGAAGCATTTGATATTGTTAAATAAGTAAGTCTACAAACGTTTTCTATCAGTAATAAAAACTTTTCAAATGTCAGCAACTGCTGTTGTATATTAACTATCAGCCTGCTGGAGGCCGCGGAGCGTTCCAAAATAAAGATTCTCTATCGCCAATAAGACGACCCGATGCATCTTTATTAAACCCACAGGAAAGGATTGATTGCTCGTGTGTTCCTAGATCGTATATCTATTCAATATTTCTTGTGAAGTTTCCAGATGACGCTGTGGTGTTGTCTTTCAAACCATTTTATAGCAAAGCTTCAGACCTCAATTTTTGAACGGAATCAGGATATCTTGAGTTTTGTTTTGAAGTAACCACGAGATTCCTGTTCCATAATAAAAGAAATATTGCTGTTCTAATATGACCAAGCATTTTTTCTTGCAATATACAGAAAAGTTAACACATTGGAAACGACAGATGCGCATTTTACTGGACGACAACTTTTGTTTAAATCATATGACATTATGAAAATAATGATGTCAGATCATAACATTTTTGTGTCATAGGAAACGAAGTACAATGTCATTCACTGCCCTTTGTATCATACTAACTGACTCCTCTTGCATCCCAAGGCTCAATGTATATAATAGGGTTAAGGTGTTTTAACACTCCTGGAGGAAAAGAGCTATTGATAGAGTACTGATCGATAGAAGGTCATCTTAAGCAGATAACTGTGCATAACACTTGAGAACGGTTTTTGTAGGCCACTTAAAGATGTTTTGAAGAGAGTTTTTGATCAAAAGGAGATCGTGGCATATAAATGCTTTTAGAAATTCATAAAAAAATCTTATATTTTTACACATTTTATCTACAAGCCATTAACACAAACGCTCTCCTTCATCTTAAGCCTTTTTAATGTCAAATACATTTTACCGGACTGGTAAATATTAACGGTATATAAGCAGAAGGCTCTTTGAAAGGTGAATATGATAACATTTAAATGCGATCCATGGCTTCAACCGCCCTGGGGAATAAAAAAAAAACAAAAATGTTGTAAATAATATCCTTGCATTTAAATGAATATATGTGACCTTGGGTGACCGTCACCTAAGACAAACCCATGACATCATGCCGATTGCTTTTGTCTAATACAAAATTGAAATGGATTTCGGAGAACCGAAACAAAAATAAGTATTTCTTGCACGAAAAATTCTGAAAACTCGTCATCAGAATATATTACAAAAATAAAAATAAATCCAATAAAGTCATTATGCCGTAAGCGATGCGTTTCACAAAATATGTCATTGCAGCATCTCCAATATACCGTTGCTGTTATGTGTAATATATACCATACGTTTCATTACATGTTGTCTTATTTCATTTGAACAATATAATTAAGGATCACCACAGAGCGCCAAGACTTTTCAATGAAAGCGTGGTTTATGAAATCTGAATCTTGTTCTTTAAGAAAGAATCCAATGGTCATGCCTTGACTTTAAAAAATACGTCGAGATGGAAGGTTTCCGCTATTCTGCGATTGCAAGGCGCCAACATGGCCGACCGTAAATCACGGACATACCGGAATATTAGCCCAGAAAATAGAAACGTATGCGCCTACCTATGTAGAAGGCATACTTAACATTGGGGACTTATTTACCCTACATTGCTGAAGCAGGCTGTGAAGAAAATTACATCCCGACCTATTCCGTAACGAGAAAACTCGCAAGATCCTAAAAGCGTGTATCTCGGGTAGAAATGTGATGTTTCCGTTTTCTGATTAAATTACTCAATACAATCTGAATCCAAAACAGGTGAAAGTCATGCATACCGGATACCTAATCAAAGCCAAACATGACCCCTTAATCTAATCACAATGTCGCTATTTTACATTTCACATGATGCGTAAAGTAGAACAGTTACAGAATAGCTGCAGACGGTTTCCGGGGTGGAGAAACTTCATACTCTTCAGAAATCTATTTATGATTTTTCCAAGAAAATATTAGAAATGAATGAGACGACATATATAGATCTAAATTACCGTGTTCAGACATGACCCTTTACGATCTTGTTCAGATTTCACGTAATTGGCGACCTAGTTGCACGTTACCAGTGCGTGTAACTCGCTTTTGAATAAGCGAAGAGTTCAAGTTTACTGAGGTAAATAATCTCCTTGAATGGAAATAGACAGAGAGCATAAGAATACCAGTAACAATTCTTGGGTACCACGTCCGCTAACTGACTCCGATTTTCTGTTATCGACCACGAAACACATTTCACTTTGCGGGGTTCGTTGCCTGATCCTTCAGTGATCCGAGCATATCTTGTCAGCATATCTGAATTACATGCCTCACTCGAGAGAATCCTGCCATTGCAAGACACCTGATTTTCTAAGAGCATTTACCAATCTTATAACGCCCACACCATAAACCAGACATTTATTTCAATCATGCTTGTGGCGTTTTTATTTCTCTTAACGTTTAGGTTTCCTAGACCAATTATCTGTTGCAAAGAAGTTGTGGAATTCATTTGACGCGTTAAGCTAATTATTTTGTCGTAAACCCAAACTTATATATGTAAACAAAGTTATTGTCCAATTGCTTACAATGATGTCATTTTGAAAAGCTATGTTTAGGCATTTTAACTTGATTTATCACTAGAATAAAACCAACGTTCCAGATAACATAAAACTTTTCACTCGGGCCGAATAAAAGTCTCCTAAGAAATTGTTTTCAATGAACGGAGAAGATGAAGTTGACAGTCGGCATAAAAATAATAATAATAATAAAAAAATAAAAAATAAAAAAATAAAAATAAAAACATCGGAAACCCTACCAAAATTTGTCTTACAAAGAACTGCTACTAAAGAATTATGGCCGACTAAGGCATAATAAATGGGACTTTTCCCTATTTTTCGATCTTTAAACTGTGCCCCCAAAAACTTACTAATATTGTCAATCGCAGTGGTGACAGCAGCCCATTAGGGTAGGTCTATGTACACTTTATTTACATGTATTGTGGAACAGTCGTTTACAAAACGCTCTCAAGACCAATACCATTAGGTCGACTTTACACCTACGCTGTTCAAATTTGGTAGCTTAAGCTGATTTAAAAATCTTTTTGTATATTCATGAAGCATGCATCGACAAGCGGGTCTATTTATCTTGTCGGGTGTTTACAACACTACCAGATTTTAGCTCTGAAGGGATTTCTCCACGAAGTCATTGCTATTGTGTTAGTTGCATCTTGCTGGGCGAAAGAAAATATCTCGTAAGTCCTGTTACCACAATCTTGCTAAATGGGAGAGACGTAATGGATGAGCTGGCATTTATCTTTAAAGAACAGTCCTTTTACAAATCACACACGTCGATGTCATGGACTGGAACAATTTTCTGTTAAAGTGTAGACATTGGAAATTCAGTCATACCTACCTTGCCCTTTAATTTGAGTTAAAACTTCAGCTGACGTAAGACAACTAAGCCTTACCCCAACGTTGATCACAGCGTACAATCAGCACGTGATTGTAACTGTCGGTCGTATATATAAATACCTTCTTTTAACGATGAATAAGAGCATATGACCATACAAGAGAGAGAGAGAGAGAGAGAGAGAGAGAGAGAGAGAGAGACAGACAGAGAGGGAAACGATTGGCAATTCCAGATAGGGAATAATTATGCTTTGTCAAATACAATGTTACAACGCTTATCTCTTCAACAGGTCATGTGGACTACATGCTCACAACGTAATATATTCTCAAGAGAGATGTGAGATGAAATTCATTTCCACCAGTGGAAAAAATTAATCTTTACATATATTTTATATCAACATACCTGTAATTATTTTTCTTTTTTTAAAATCTTTTCACGAATCTTATAAATAGCAAAACTGAGTAAATTGAAAGCCTGAAGCATTCTGTTGAAATAGCCATCAAATTCAGTAACTTGATTCTGAGCAGGAAATGACTTAAGCTTCAGGAGCGCTTATTTACATGAAGTGTCAATTTTGCTGTGTTGAGTTTTGAATGTACGACCACAGAATAGCTGATTAGACTTATAATTGTTAATAATATTTTCTAGACACAGAAAAGTGAAAGACGTCACATTAGATTGTTTTTTTTTACTTGAACAATCTAAAACCTAACATCACTTAGTCTTTCTTTTCAATTAAATACTAATAAAAGGGGGACAGGTCTGAATGTTGCAATTGAGAACGAACGAAAATAAAAAACAAAAAAAAAAAAAATCATCCCTGATCAGTTTAGGTAACGGCATTTAAGTCGGCTCTCAAGTAAAAAGGAAGTCAAAGGCACTGATATTGAAATCTCTAAAGTAAATATATGTATATGAGAGAGGAAATACAACATTCTGAAAAATATTGACCATGAAACTCAAAACTGAAAGTAAATGTTTCGGTATTCAAGTGTAAAAATACAACCATTTTATGATATGTAGCTAGCCAATAGTATGTGGGTTTCTGAGGGATGCACAGCAGAGAAAACGCCGCTGCAAAAAAAAAAAAAAAAAAAAAAAAAAAAAAAAAAAAAAAAAAATGCAACGAAATTTCTGAATTTGAAGGAGCCAACAGGAAAAAGATAAGAAATGATTTATTACTTGGTCACCGAGAGCAGCTCGAAAAGGGATTGGTGAAAGCTATCTTAGAGGTTCATTCGTGTGTGCAGGAGTGTCATGCCTTTGCCTGGATTAATATATCAACACACACCTTGCCAGCTTTATATATAATATAACAGAACAGATGTGCAGTCCATTTTGGGGACCAAAATAGAAGTGTACCTTTGCTTTTCAGTTTATTTAATCATAAACGGTGAGTATTTTTATCATCAGTTACACGTGTTTGCAAATTCTTTCTGTACAATTTTTTCTTCTTTTTGTTTTTGCGTTTCTTAGATAAACACCATACATTGGCATTTTAAAGAATACTCTTATCTTCCACCTAAGTAAACTATTGTCACTGCACGAGCTGACATAACATGAATGTATGTATAAAACAACAACTTACCGTATATTAATTGATTGCATTGGAAAAGTTTCTTATAAGAACTTGTTCTGAGACATTCCTATAATTCATGAAATACTTGGTTGCCGATGAAAGCTCTCGAGATAGTTTTGAAATTTGGGCATTGATAAAAGGTAAACAAGAAGATGACTCATTGCTACCTAATCAGAAAAAAAAAAAGAAATGATAAATACAGTCGGATACCATATGGGGGATAAAAGATCTAGGACAATTCTCGTGGCAAATAATCATGAGCAGGACCTATGTATTTAGGCGGATTCGAGATACAAGATTGTTTGTTCTCATAATCTCTATATAGGTATAGAGAGAGATAACAAAGCAATAAAAAATAAACGAATAGGTGTGCACAGAATATAAAATTATTTTGATAAATCTTCCTAAATTTGAAAGTAAAAAGTTGTTTTATGGTGTAAAAGAGTTCCTCGCCTTTAAGTTCATTTGGATGCTGACGAACATGTCTTGAAGGGAATTTTTCTCTGTGCGTGTATTTCTTCATAATAAAGATTGAGCAGAAGGACAAATGAAAGCTTATCACTTCGAGGAATGGAACTACTGCTCTTCTTTGTTAAAAACTGTATAATATAATAAAAAATTAGTAACAAACGATTGTAGCCAACCAAATCTTGGCCAAATGACGGCACAATGGTTTAATAACGAGACCATGGAAATTAACTTATGTCGGAACACGTATATATATGCATGGTCCTGTATAAACTAATACCAAAAAACACACACTCTTTCAAATATCTTTTTCCCAGATGTACATCTACTGGCATATTAGGTCATATTGTCTATTTACTCATTCGTGTTTAATATCCTGTAGAGGAATCACTGCGAGGAGTTGAGTTATGAACTTCAACTCACAAAGGGATCAAATCACGGTGAGTTCCTAGTATTGACCTGTCAAGGAGTGGGTTGCCACGAGCTCACGAACTAATTAGCAAATTGGTACAAGAAATGCTAGTTACTGAAACATACAGCATACAATTATATAAATACGCTGTTGTGAATAAGATTCAATTTGATGTATCAATATAAAGTACTGGCCAAATCCTGAAAGTCAGTTTTCCTTTTTATGTCAAATGTAATAGATATCATTTCAAAGATTTTTTCTTCAGATCGAATTTTCCTTGAAAAAAAAAACGTAATTTTCTCCTACGCAGGAATCATCATCTGCACTTGGGTTCGGTGTTTTATGCCATTTTCTATTATATAATTAAATGGTTGACTTCTAAATATGAATGTTTAGACCGCCATGCATTCCTGTACATTTCAGAAGAAAATATCGACACCAGACACTGATTCGTTTTATCGTTTTAAAGGTCCGAATAGGGAAAAATAAGTATATTCGCATAATATGCAGACAGAGGGACATTTGCACACGCGGAAAAACAAATTACCGTATATTAATTGCATATGTAGGGTCTATAGCTTTAAAATACAACAACAATGTACAAAGAATCAAACTTTTAAAGCTACGGTAACTTTGCAAAATAGAAAACTTTATGTGCCTATGAAAAATAATTTGTTGCTGCTCATTGCTATAACGTAATATTAAAGTGATTCAGTGATACCGATTTATCGAAATATCGTCTGCTCGAAAAAAGTAATTTGATAGAATTACGTCATGATGAGGGTTTGAACATTAGAAAATCTGTCACGAATTTGAAGCTGAAGATAACAAATCCTTCAAAGTGTCTCTTTTGATGGGATACCACCCACAGAAAAACCCGGGTCCACCTCGCCGTTGTTTTAATTGTTTCACGACAATGATCTCAGATTTATTTCCCATTTCACTTATGCCAAAGTATGAAAAGTGCTGAATGAATGCGCAGTATGTAGGAATACCACATGTGAATCAAGTGCCACCAAGGGTGAAAATACAATGGCTAATTATCGTTTGATATACCGTTGTGAACAATGAAATTTCGTCCTTGTCTGAAGTGATTGACATATAATTACTGCTGTGTAAGTTTGTCAGCTGATGTATCCAATATACATGCATGTAGAGGTTTTTCCATAAATAAAGAAACTATGGAATCACCTTTTCAGTGGGTTCATAGAGGATATCATTTTATTACTTATTTTACAAGACGCTATTTCTTTACATAATTTTTCACACTTATTCTGCCCACTGTTCACAGAGAGTCAATACTTCATTTCTGGTCAGTCATAACTCCTGATAATCCTAGGTTTAATCAAACAACATTCCATGATTTGATTAAGCTCCTAGGTTTGTAGTTTGTATTTAAGATGGACGAATTGAGATTTTGCAAATATAATATATAAAATATAAAAGGACCTTTAAAATCAGAAAATATCTTTGATGAGGATGTTAAAGAGAGCTTTGCATATGAAGACAATTGACTCACAGATGAGAAAAAATGGCTGTGAAGGCCTTCAGTGCAACAAAAAGAGACCCCTGTTAAGAACTGTAGTGAATTAAATCAATAAATGTCAGGAGGTAATAAGTCGGGAAAATGGAAGAAAAAATAAAGAGGACTGATGATGAGCAAATGACTCATGTGAACCAGTTATGTGATTGAGTTTGGGAGAGAACCGTTCTGTACATCTGTAGATGATGAAAATGGTGGAAATAGATTTAATAAGGACAGAATGATTGAAAATGAACGGAAGATAAAGAAAAAAGAAGACTGATTATGATGATGGCGGAGTTAATGGCGGTGAAAGTTGATGAACGTGTGAAAAGAAACATGGTGGAGATGAAGAGGTCATTACAGATTATTTAAAATAATGAGGGATTTTTGAAGAACCAATGGAATTGGATGGTTATGATTTTTAAGCGAAAATTACTTAACTATAGATTGAAAAAAATGTTTGATTGATGAGAAGAAAGATTTTGATGTTGTGGAGGATGGATACAAAGACGATTCAGACACAGTAAAATTTTGCCAGGATATTCAAGAACTGACAAAATGTAATATGAAGATGTCATGAGGACAACAAAAAGGTAAAGAGAAAGTATATGACAAAGGCAACAAATTGGATTTTTCCTCCACATTACAAGATTAAGATTTTAAGATTTCAAAATGAAGGGTAGTAGCTACTGATAACAGAAGTAGATACAAGATATTACCACTATGCTGGGTATTTAAGATTCTCATTTTGTGATTTAAGTGAAACGTTCTTCGTGACTTATTTTAAAGGTTTAATTGTAAAGACACTAAGATAAGTTCGCGATTAATTATTAAATTGAACAATTATCGTAATCGGAATGAGTAAAATAGTTTTTTTTCTTTAATGGTGGCAGAATTGCGATGTTTAGGAAGTTTTCTGTTTTGTTTTGTAAAAAATTGCCCCATTCCTCCTAAATAGCTAAGCGGGGTTGGTTCTGGTTATTAGAGGGTTGTTTCTCCTCTGAATTGCACAATCCAATTCATACCACAAATGCTCAGTAGGATTACTATCAGGGCCCAAAGATGGTTGCTCCATCCTCTGCAAGAAATCACTCACCAAACGAGAACTGTGAGCGAGCGATGAAGCCTAGATAGCATCTCTGAAGTCACCTCTTGCAAATGGAGTGAGATATCTGTTGAAAATGTTCTTATCATTTAGCTTACTATTACTGCTTTGTTTCTGAAGATAAAAGTCATCTTGGGTGTGTAGTATATTGCAGAAACGTCATGTAAAATGTCCCCAATGAGGGTCGCAGTTTTGCCCCCCCTTTTTTAAATTTTGCAATTGTTTTAAAGTAGGAAAAGAGATCAATATAAATGTGTCATGTCAAGATGATAAGGTAATCCAAAAGGTAGTTCAGTAGCTTAAATACAGAAACCGAAGAGCTATCGACAAAATCTGGGGCTACCCAAAAGGTCAATGACCAAGATGGGCAGTAGGTCTTCGCACCCAAGTATCCGGGTCAGTATATGGGACGAATTTCGCCTGCTCAAAGATTCCTGCTGGTTCATCTTCCCTGCTTAAAAGTTTTCTGCAGTTCTGCTGTTAGTGCCCTTGTATCATATGCATATGGGAAGACTGAGGAAAATGCTTGGACTCAGTAATTTGAATTAGACTGAGAAACTGGAAATGAATTTTGTCACTGCTCATGACTGCTGCACACGTCGCTCTTCACTACAGGTGCTGTAGCGCCCTGTAATATCTGTCGCTCAAACCCGGCGTCACTAATTTATTATATTCATAAATAAATAATATAGGAGCCAACATATATATATAAAACTAGCGTAACCAGATGCTAATTTGTTACATCACCAACACTCGCCCTACATGTAGTATGTGTGACATGAATAGAGTAGGTTTGAATTATACTTAAGTGACACTCTGCAGCACACGACATACGGTACTGGTACACCCCGCACTTCTGGGTCAACGCAATCTAACACAATGATAAATTGACTTCATTGAAATCAATCTGTTTCATAAAGAAGAGGTTCGTTATCAACTTTTTTTTTCAATGTGAACTTTACATAGCAACTCTCGGGTCAAATACTTTTGTCGCTGAGGCATTTACAGGGGAAGAAGTAGAGCTTTATGTTTACTCAAACAATAATGACATCGGCTAGAACGGGCCAAATCCGTCAACGCCGTGTTACACATTAAGCGGAGGAACTATTGTCAAAGCCTCACTCATACCAGCTAGTATTGATGACAGCTAGCGTGCAGACGGTCGAAAAGCACTTGAACAGAAGCACCGTCAGTATTCGGAGTATATGACTCTTTGACAAATTATTCACCTCTGAGGTTGAATCTCTTCAGACCCGAAGAAGTATACGATCAGCTCTGGGAGACGTAAAGGTATTTGACGCTTTGACAGAAATATTGAGTGTCTGTTGTCTCATTTACCTGATTTGCGGATGGGCATGCTCGCCGCTGCTATTTGAACGCAGTTAGAAATTAGATGTATTTTTTTCATAGCAGGAGACGGATAGTTTATAGTTTGACTGAGTGCATGAGTATGCGAGCATGGTTTTTCTCAAACAGGAGTTACAGGACCCACAAGTATCCAACGCATTTGTGTCAGCTTGCTGGGGATATTTGTTGCGTAAGGTCTCTTTTTTAGGCCCGGCCATGTTTCTGCATGGCTTATTTTATTAATTTTTATATTTCAAATCTTAATAATATGTACAAAAGTAACGGAAACTACACGAATCATTTAACCAGTATCGTTAATTAAAAGCAAACGTTTGCAGGTTCAGGACTCAGTTCTCGTTGATTCAAACAATATGTAGGGATTAAGTGACAGCTACAGAGTTCAGATCGTGACGTAAACGGGTCTGTTTTGACCTATTAGTCAGCAAAGTTTGCATCGCAACACATTGTTTCGCTGTCAAGATTCTTCCTGTGATCCTTTTATAAAGGCCCGTTGAAGGTCTGATGTTTCTAATTCAATTTTCATGAAAGAAATATTTCCATTCTTCCCTCTAATGTCCCCAGTCAAGTAGGGCAGATACAGTGTAACACGAAATAAACTTAAGTGATATGAAAGCAAGTGGGCATATCTTGAATAGTTTGGTAGCTTACTGGCGTATTTGTTTACCCTTATCCGACCCCCAGAATCGTGAGTGGTTGCAGACATGTTCAGACTGTGAACTTTTAAGCCTATGCATTTAGTAGTATAGGCTTTCTATTCACCCTCAATGTTGCTTTAAGGCAATCCATTGCCATTTCAGCTCTGCTATGGTGTGTAAAAGAGATACGAGTTGGTAACATATGAAACGAAACCCCACTGGAGCCCTCGCTTAAGTAGCGTACAGTGAGCACTCTTTTCTATTTAGGGGTGAGGTTCGATATTGCGTGGTGAGTCGGTAAGCTTCTCTTTTTGACATATGGGCAATTTGTTAGAGAGAGAAGAACGCAGTTCTTTTCCAGGGGGGATCCAGAGCTTTTTTCTGAGTCTTCCAAATTACCAGTATCTTTGTTGATCCATCCTCCTTTTTTGACCGTCTTCCGATAGAAATAATAGACACCCGTTAATGTAAACTCGAAAATCTTACCATCTTCAGGAAGACCCAGAAGACGGCTTCAATCCTGTTTTTGTTCTCTTTTTTCTACCTCTTTATACAGTATTTCCATAGCATGCGCTTCTAACCCAAAGGCCTGTAAATGGTTGATGAATAAAGAAATTGATACTCAGACTCAAAACTTTGGAAGTTTTACCTGAATTGAAAACGCGTGCAGTCGCTCACTAAATGTAAGCCAAGAGAATAAAAAATTGGTATTTTATTGTCAACTGGAAGATAATCTCGACTTTAGAACTTAGAAGAGCGGGCAAACAGTGAATATCAATATCAACAGTTGGCTTGATTTAATTAAAGTATCAAGTCTTGTGATAAAAAAAAGGTTTATACAAAATAATGGTTTGGGGTCAGTCTTTCTCGCGCTCCAAGTTTTTTTTCTGCACCTCCCCCTAGCTGTTTTCAATTCGCCATTGTTTTCTGAAATGATTTCTTTCGTAATCGAACAGAGTAAAACTTGTGTTATCATGGTTGTCAGTTAAATGTTGCTTAAGTGCTTTATCGCAACGGTTTAAGAGAAACATGTCAGAGTATGTAGACAGTGCGGTAAAAAAGTTAACTTAAGGATAAAGATATTTAGATCTATTTGAACAAAATCATTTGATAGATCATTTGTTGGCCCTGTACGTTCAAATCTCCTAACCCGAGAGTCTGCAAGCACTACGTGGCGTCACACGAGACTAAGGCTTCGTTCACATGCAATGTCTATTTTCTAATTTCTATTTTCTATTTGCGCTATCTTATGATCACGGTCTGTGCCCTGAATATCCTGCCGCGTAATTACTGGCAGCGCGAGCCAGTTACTTATAGTAACTTATGGTAACTGGCTCGCGCTGCCAGTAATTACGCCGCGGGATATTCAGGCCACAGACCGTGATCATAAGACATACCGCAAATAGAAAATAGAATTTAGAAAATAGACATTGCATGTGAACGAAGCCTAAGAAATCGTACGAGAATCCGCGTGAGGCGGGGTTAACTTTTCAGCGATAAGGATGAAACTCTTTGCGCCAGGAATGTCGTTCAAGAGAGCAATACAAAAGTCACACGCAAGCTATTGTGAATTAGCAATGTATGACAAGACTGTAATTTCACAAAACTTTAGAGAGCACAATAGTACAATAGGCGTGGATAAACTTTACCAGGTTTTTTGTTGCACTCACTAACTGGTCTGACTCGACCTGTGCAGTTGCAATTCAATATATACATGTATAGTTTGTGGAGTCACATGGTAACTCCTCTCATATCTATAAAATGATGAGCAGGTTGAACATTGCATTTGCCATGTTATACCTTCTTGCAATCACTGCAGTTCAAATCAAACTTCCAGTCACACTGGAAGTGTAATGTTATGTATGTGTGCAGTGCTGTGAAAACCTGGCATATGACGTCATAAATTTGTCGTTGAAAACCAAAGTGCCTGCCACTCCATTGATTTACTTTTCGGAAATGACATCCCACAAGCAGTTAAACTTATTTACTACGTTTCTTTTCAACGGTAATATTCAAAATAAGTTCTGTAGATAACGAAAGGATGTTTAAAGAAAAGACGAAAAAGCACAACATGTGATAATCACTAGTGATACTTTATCCCCGGGGATATGCTCGATTTTCCAAAACACCTTTCAACAATTATCCAAAAATTCGTTTATCGTGCGTATGTAACCTGCACGAGGACAGGAATCGGCTCGGTTTTTAGATCTCCACTGTCTTCGCAGTCCACTGTTTTAATTATCGTGTGAAGACCCTATTTGTCAAAAAAAAAAAAAAAAAAAAAAAAAGATGCAGACTAGTGGTGGGACCCGCGGTTGTAAAAATGATGCGTTCTTTGGATTAGGCGTCTCACAGAATCAACATAATAACTATTTATCTTAACATAATGTTGTGTGGTGTTCTTTTCACTGTCCGAAATGTTGTGTTTCAGGAATAAAATGGGTGCAATTTGGAGCATGTTCTTTGGTTATGGGGGCAGTGACACTGTTGACGAGAAGACTGGTCTGACAGAGCGCGAGAAAAATATACTGCGTTATACCTGGAAGGGGATATCTACCAAACCAAGGGAGTACGGACCAGAACTTTTCTTACAGTAAGTATTTATAATGATTATATACAGACTTGACATTTAATATGGAATATTTTAGTTTCAAAGCGATGCCTAGGTAAAAATGCGTTCTTTTTTTCAAAAACCTCAGATCTCATACGATATGTGAATGGAGAAGTGTGTTGTCAGGTGTGTCGCTACCAATTAACTGACTACTATGTCTGTTGCACTGCTGCATTGTGTAATATGCAGTGATTTAATTTGGTAGTGCTCCTTTGGGCTTGTCAAAGCTTGGCTTTGGCGAAGCATAGTTCTGTCAAAAAAGTATCCATATGTCGGCAATTACTGCATAAGGTAGAAGAATTTGACATTTTACATGCAAGCGTTCGGTTTTGCAGTGCGTAAAATAAGTTAAGTAGTGTTTTACAAAATTGTTGATCTGTGCCAGAATGTCGCGAAAAAGACAGATATTGGCAGACAGATTAATGTGTCACACGGAACGGTCCGCACAGTTTTATAGTTATGCCCAGACCGATGTACCTACACAGAGGCCACGCCCAATGTATCGAAATCTTACCACCAGGATACAGGACTCACTGTCCTTCCGGATATGCTGCTACAACTAAACAAAAACCACCCAGTCCGTTCAGAACGAGGGGCAAATTGTCACCAGAACGTGTTTTTTAAGGCCCTAAGCGAACACCAAACTGGTTTTAAATCTATACCATTTATTTGATTAATTTTTTATTAGAAGTTTTAGTCTTTGAAATTTAGCACCCGCACGTTTTTACAAGCTATGTAAAAGAACTGGATAGCAATAACAAACTGTTAAATTGTTGTGTAGGCCTACATTTAAAAAAGAATAAAGCATGATGTCACCAGGTATGATCAATGGAGTAAATTAACTGCCGTTTACGTAATACTAGATCACCATTCTTTGTCACTTGTATCAAAAGTTTTTTAATCTCATCCTCGTTTCGCACTGTTACCTTGAAATTGATATGAAGACGTTTATGGCCGTATTCAGAACAGCAGACTTACTAGCCCCAGGGTCAAATATGGCGACCAACTAAAAAGCTTGCATGCTGTCTAATTGACACTGAATAGATTCCCCGTGGGAAAGTATTCAAGTGGGTTTGGCCATGTGTGATCCTCGGACTAGTTAGTCCACTGTTCTGAATGCGGCCTATGTATCAACGATGTATGCTTCCCATTGGAACTCTATCGCAAATGTGATGAAATAAGGATTAGCCCTGTTCGGATTTGTAACTTGATAAGTACAAGTGCCATCACAGGAGGTAATACACCACACTATAGTGATGGAAACTACGAAGAGTTTTACTTTGACATTTGCTGCAGGGAATCGGATTAGCTATAGAAATAATATATATTTGTATGAAAAGGAGCATTTTTTCTAGCCAGTTAGTCTTCAGTTTTCGTAGTTTAATATTACTTAAAGTAGTACAGTGACCTGTTCCTCGCCAGCAAAATATTAAGAGTAGAATGAACGTAAAAATTGATCCTGTATATGCTAACTCCATTATATCATTTTATTTATTTTACTTATTGGGGGGCATTCTACTCAATCTATTGTTACTGGGTATGTCCCGCAGTTGCCATCGTCTTAACATTATTTTCTCTCTTCACACAGACTTTTCACGAAGATACCGGAGACAAAGAAATATTTTCGTTCCCTCAAAGACAAATCAAACGAAGAACTACGAAAAAGCTTTGTATTGCGTGCCCATGGTGCCACAGTTGTTAACTCCCTCACGAGTGTCGTAGAGAGCTTAGACGACGCCGACTGCTTGGTATCGCTGCTGAAGAAAATCGGCACCAATCACCAGAAAATAGGGATACCTGTTGCTTTGTTTGGGCCGGTAAGAGTTGATGGGTTTATTTGTGTATGT
This sequence comes from Lingula anatina, assembly GCF_001039355.2. Next base: position 224,694 of record NW_019775524.1, read on the forward strand.
GTGTATGATTGTGTATATTTCAGATTTATTTGTGTGGGTCTGATGGGGTACTACATTTAGTGAGAAATGAGAGAATGCTGTAGATACGTTTTATTGTAAACTTTTACAATGTACCTCAACTAGAAGAGCCTCACTAGTGCTGTCATTTTCCGTTAAAGATAGTGCTAATGAAAACGAAACATTGACTGTAGTATAGACCATCAGCCAATTGTGTAAATAAAAATTCCCTCAAAAGTTTAGGTTTAGGCTAAAGTAATGTACATTATCCGAGTTAGCAGATAGCGGCTATGCCAAATTGCGTTTTCCTTCTCAACTACGGCATTTTATCAGCTACACACTCCGGAAAAAAAAAGTTATGAAAAACTAATTGTGTAGTTACTCTGTACTTACAGGAGTTCTGTGAATTGATTTTATCATGGTTGGAGAACTCGTTGGGAAGCAGCAGGTTTGGGCCCACAGAAAGAGCCACGTGGGATAAAGCGTTATCGGTGATCATGTCTGTCATCAAAAGCGCGTACGACGAGAAATAGCCACAATGTGTATCTTGATCAGTGTTAGAAGTCCGAGATTTTTATGTATGTACAGCTTTAAGACTTAATGAAAAAGAAAAGGGCATGTATAATTGTGTAAATATCTTTATATAAACAGTGTAATCAATAAGCAACAACGTAAAACCTTTTTAAGAAAAGTAGCCTACGTTGTGCGTTTAGATACAGTTAGCAGCTGTTCATCATTTCAAACTACCATAAAATCTTGTGCAAACGAGAAGGCGATATAATATGTCACCAGTCGTAACCAATCTTTCTAGTTTGAATAATTATATAAATGGTGCCATTTTAGTATGCTTTAATTATTAACGTCTTTGTTATGTCAAAGAAACGTTTTTTTTTTTCTTTCCTTTTTTTTTTTTTTTTTTTGTCAAAAAGCAAGAAAGCATTCAAGCGTTAGCGAGACGGAATTATCATTTTAAAAATCAAGAATGGTTTTTGTTCTTTGGAACGGCCTCTTATGTTAGAGTAGAGAGATAATTAAAGCAGATTTTCAGTGTTTAACCGATTATTATGTTTTTATCATTAAAAATACCTGCAACTCGGCATTTCAGCCCATTACAAAATAGCAATATCAAAACTCAGCCTTAGTGACCACAATTTACAAATTGAAAGGTTGAGACATACATCTCCTAAAACACCAATGGAAGAAAGATTTTGTCCACACTGCAAAAAATGTTATCGAAGACGAAAAGCACTTTCTCCTGATCTGCACTCAGCATCAACGTGAGCGTAAAAAAATGTTTGATTCCCTGTCACGATTCTCTGGTCTATCAGGCACTGATGATGATAGCAAAATAGTACAAATTCTTAATCCACAGTGTCGTGCAAGTGCATCAGCAGTGGCCAAGTTTATACAGTCAGTAATGCCTAAGTAGCAAATGCATATTGTACAAAATACTATATCCAGTATTATAAGATTGTGTCTTACTACTATTGTGAGCTATATGTATGGAGTAGTTAGCTTATATGTATTTTGGTATTTGAATGATCTAAAATAGTTATACTTATTTAAGCTTACGTGCACAATTTATGTAAAACTGTAGTTTAGAGAGCTTGTAAAATGTAACTGTACACATTTTAATGCTCAATAAATTATTATTATTATTAAGTAAACTGGAGAAATGTATGTAGTAACTTAGCATATATTGTATTTACTCTGTATATTCTACAAAATTGATAAACACCTGTGAAAGTAAATTTTTGTTGTTTTTTTCTTGTGTGGTGATTTATGGAGAATATATGCAATATAATACACGTGTGCATGTGTTTAAATGAAATAACGAGTTTTTTCATTTTGAATACCATACCACAGAAACAGAACTATAACAAGGCTTCAATACATAAACTGCTATATGAAGCCGAAATAAAAGATGACGCAAACACAGAGTATTTACCTAGACTAAATAGACTGCATCCATTTGCCTTAGCCAGAGGAAAGTTAAGGTCTTTGCTGTTACAGAAATATAGAGAAAACAAATGCAACCTTGCTGCTCTGCCGTGTTAAGCTTGTGTCAAAAGAATTCAATTCGGGCGACAGAATTCAAGGCCAAATACAGGTGCTATTAATGAATCGATATTCTTATAACATTCTCATCTTGCACTATTTTGCACGTGATGAGAGTCGGATAGCCAGCCATCATTCTATTAAATAAGATGCATGGCGTCTGGTAAAGATCACTCTTTAAAATTGAAATTAAGAACTCGTTTTTTTTAGAACTGAAAGAAAATAAAAAATCTTTCTCAACCACTTTATATACTGTATACACCCTGATAAATCAGAGGAAATTTTAAACATTCCTCGTCTTTAAAGCAGTATACACCATTAGCGATCCGCTGTCAGCTTTTCTCAGAACTAAGCTTAAGTGCACTGGAAACATGTCCGAGAAACTCACACAGTGCCATTTCCTGTCGAGAAACGATAATATACTTTCATCAACAGAGCCAGATGGGAAAGACAATTTCTCTAAGGCCGTATTCACATCGAGAAGAGCCGAGAACTAAATATGGCAGACGTACACGAAAGGAAAACTGCCCAATCCTTTAATGGTCTCTCCGCCTCTCACACGCCTCCCCACGCGTCGTCCCAATGGAGCCGAGGTTTAATGACTGTACCCCCGCAGGGACGACGCGTGTGAGAGGCGGAGAGACCATTAAAGAACTAGGCGGTTTTCCTTTCATGTACGCCCGCCATATTTAGTTCTCGGCTTTTTAGAGCGAGAGCAGTGGGGGTGCCATGCCAGAGTCTCGCGACATGTAGCTGAAAATCGCGGGATCTGGGAGTGGAGTCGGCTGTGAAGTGATGTCACAAAGATAGAACGAGGGTTCAACGTGGATCCATAGTTATTTTTCTGGTTCTTTTTTTTTTTATTCAAAATTACTGTCTACTGCAAAGCAGTGTGAATTTCCCACGTTTTGCGTGCCTATTTTCATATCGCTTTTAATAGTATGATCAAAAAGTATCACCTGTCCCGAAATAAGTTAAACTTGGACATAATAACGAAGAGTTAAACAAGCGCTTAGTGAACCTAACGTTTAAAAAATCTTACACTTTATCATTTAAAATCTTTGTGCGCTTTTTTAGTCATAGAATTTGTTTATTTGCCATGAAAGGAGAAAAAAAAAACGTTAATCACATTGGCAATTTTCTAAAGTATTATGAGATCGTAAAAAGCTTCAAAAGATGTTTTATCACGATAAATGCATCACAAACGTAAAAAAAAGGTATCAACATTGGAAGGAAGTACAAGAAGGTAGTTTATGATAACAAACTTTACTCATAATTTAAATTGCACAAATGAAAAATAAGGTAAAGTGTGAAATATACAATTGGCCCTGTCGGAAAACGCCATTATATATTGTACTTTATAACAATTAATGTAAGACTAAGACCCTATCCCCATAGAAACCATCAGTCTATTTGGATAGACCCAATATAAGTACTTACATACGCAACTGCTGATAAAAATACCTTTCAAATATTGACCTATTAAATGCCAATTAATAAGACTAAGACCCTATCCCCACAGACACCATCGGTCTACAGGGATAGACCCAACTCTGCAGGGACTCTCCCTAAGCGCAATCAGCTTAACTGAAAGACAAGCTTACTCTTGCTTCCAACTAATCGTAATTACCAGCTTTTGCTGTATTCTACTTAATGCCAGGAGGCATGTCTTTTAGTTAAGCTGATTGCAGTCAGCAAGAGTTCACACAGAGTTGGGTTGATCCACGTTGAGCAATGGCATCTATAGGAATGGGCCCTAAGATAAAGCACCCTAAATGCAGCAAGCATCTATCAACCATTTACCCTATATGCTTTTTTAGATTAATGTTTTGGGAAATTCTTGGACGTGCATTCACTTGGGTAGCAAAATAAAGCTTTATATATGTAATTACATGGCCAACTTCCTCTTATAAAAATACCTATAAAACAATGGCCTATTTCTTGTCAAAGTTTTTTATTCAGCAAAGTTACTTTGAAGGTCCTGCAAGTAATCGGAATATAGTCGGACAGACTTGCAAAGAATATGAACTTGGTCCCCAATACTTTTCATGATTGGCAGATTCCACGCAATGTCATCTAACTGCTCTGGCGTGTTCACATTTATGAAGGCCACAATCTAGAGAAGATAAGATAATATTAACAATAATGTAACTGCAGATAAACTATCATTATCCATTATTGTTATTGTATAGGCTTTAAAATGTTGTTGGTAACTGTTCAGGTGAGTGAGATCTGTAAAAATGCCAAATTAGTTTTCACCCCCAAAACACTGCTGTTACCGTACCTCGCCAGCTTGAACAAGCATATTACCCCCCCCCTCGTCCAAACGCTATACTGTTACAAATTCACCCTGATATACTTTCTATGTGATAGCATAACATGACAATGTTTATTTCGACATCCTGTCCATGGATAAGAATAAGATAACCCCTAGATGAGGATAAGAACAAGTTAAAGGGTTCACCTTCCGTTCTCCCATTGCCTTAAACAATTCAAGCTCTGTCCCTTGTTGGCGTGTGGTGAGTGCAAACTGAGCCTCTTCTTTCCAGTTTCTCATAAGAATGTCCTGGGACATGCCTGGTAACATAATAAACACAATGACTGTTATAAATACAAGACAGAGCTCTACAAATAGGCCCTATACAGACACCATGCACAATTAAAAAAAGTTAAAAGATGGCAAATTTGCAAGCATGACACACACACACACACACACACACACACACACACACAAAATTGCTTGACAACTCTAAATTTCCCAGTACGTGCAACAAAAGTTTGGTATTTAAATTACATGTGGCATTGAATAGCATCCTATTATTCTTATATGGTCTTCTTTAACCGTTTTTGTTTTCAGAAGCATAAAAAGACAAACATTTTGAAAGTTTACCTTTGTACTCAACTTCAAAGTTCAGCATGTACAGATGTCCACCAGGTGACAGTTTATATGGTGCTTGTCCACACAAGGCATCATCTACACCCAGAAGATTCTTAGCAAAGGATTCATATGGTCTCAGTGCAGTACAGGATATGTTGTAGTCAACAGTAATGTTGTGTGACAATCTGTGCGCCAAGGCGTCTGGGTCGCTGGTTGATTTTGCTCTGATGACTGAAAAGCAGATTTGGATATGAACATCAAATACCACCTGGTAATATTTAATAAATGCTTTATGTTATGGTGTTAATTAACAGATCAAGCTTTATCTATAAATGATAAGTCCATGTAGTGCAATTAAATCCTTGTCCACTTTTTAGTTAGAGCACAGAAGTTAATTACAAGAATGGCTAGAGGTATCATTTAGGTGACTAGGAGTTCAATCAGTTTATTCAAGAAAAAATAAAAAATAAAATGCTCAAAATTACCTACCAAACAGAAACCTTGCTTCAGCAACCACCTAAAATACAACATTTGTTAAAAAGGGATAAACAGCTGTAATTGCACAGAATGTACCAGTGGGTGTTTAATATTAACAGGCATGGTTAGGTGTTAAGCGATAGTCTTTACCAGATAGTTCACTTTGAAGTTTGAAAGCAAGCCTGTAGCCAGCAATTTCAAAAGGGGGGGGGGTTCTTTTTCTGAAAAAGTGGGCATCTTACAATGAAACTTTTGTGTCTCTAGATCAAATTTTACCCATAACGAACCCCCCTCCCCCCCTGGCTATGGGCCTGGAAAGAATATGGCAACATGCTAGTGCTGAAACTGCTGTCTGTAAGATAAAATGTAGTAGAGAATATAAAAAAACCAAAAATTGCACATTCATCCTCAAAGTGTCAATATGACATAAGAAAAATGTAATGAACATACCTTTTCCCCCAAGTANAGAAATAGACAGAGAGCATAAGAATACCAGTAACAATTCTTGGGTACCACGTCCGCTAACTGACTCCGATTTTCTGTTATCGACCACGAAACACATTTCACTTTGCGGGGTTCGTTGCCTGATCCTTCAGTGATCCGAGCATATCTTGTCAGCATATCTGAACTACATGCCTCACTCGAGAAAATCCTGCCATTGCAAGACACCTGATTTTCTAAGAGCATTTACCAATCTTATAACGCCCACACCATAAACCAGACATTTATTTCAATCATGCTTGTGGCGTTTTTATTTCTCTTAACGTTTAGGTTTCCTAGACCAATTATCTGTTGCAAAGAAGTTGTGGAATTCATTTGACGCGTTAAGCTAATTATTTTGTCGTAAACCCAAACTTATATATGTAAACAAAGTTATTGTCCAATTGCTTACAATGATGTCATTTTGAAAAGCTATGTTTAGGCATTTTAACTTGATTTATCACTAGAATAAAACCAACGTTCCAGATAACATAAAACTTTTCACTCGGGCCGAGTAAAAGTCTCCTAAGAAATTGTTTTCAATGAACGGAGAAGATGAAGTTGACAGTCGGCATAAAAAAAAAAAATAATAATAATAAAAATAAAAAATAAAAATAATAATAAAAAAAAACATCGGAAACCCCACCAAAATTTGTCTTACAAAGAACTGCTACTAAAGAATTATGGCCGACTAAGGCATAATAAATGGGACTTTTCCCTATTTTTCGATCTTTAAACTGTGCCCCCAAAAACTTACTAATATTGTCAATCGCAGTGGTGACATTAGGGTAGGTCTATGTACATGTACACTTCATTTACATGTATTGTGGAACAGTCGTTAACAAAACGCTCTCAAGACCAATACCATTAGGTCGACTTTACACCTACGCTGTTCAAATTTGGTAGCTTAAGCTGATTTAAAAATCTTTTTGTACATTTATGAAGCATGCATCGAAAAGCGGGTCTATTAATCTTGTCGGGTGTTTACAACACTACCAGATTTTAGCTTTGAAGGGATTTCTCCACGAAGTCATTGCTATTGTGTTAGTTGCATCTTGCTGGGCGAAAGAAAATATCTCGTAAGTCCTGTTACCACAATCTTACTAAATGGGAGAGACGTAATGGATGAGCTGGGATTTATCTTTGAAGAACAGTCCTTTTACAAATCACACACGTCGATGTCTTGGACTGGAACAATTTTCTGTTAAAGTGTAGACATTGGAAATTCAGTCATACCTACCTTGCCCTTTAATTTGAGTTAAAACTTCAGCTGACGTAAGACAACTAAGCCTTACCCCAACGTTGATCACCGCGTACAATCAGCACGTGATTGTAACTGTCGGTCGTATATAAATACCTTCTTTTAACGATGAATAAGAGCATATGACCATACAAGAGAGAGAGAGAGAGAGAGAGAGAGAGAGAGAGGGAAACGATTGGCAAGTTCAGATAGGGAATATGCTTTGTCAAATACAATGTTACAACGCTTATCTCTTCAACAAGTCATGTGGACTACATGCTCACAACGTAATATATTCTCAAGAGAGATGTGAGATGAAATTCATTTCCACCAGTGGAAAAAATTAATCTTTACATATATTTTATATCAACATACCTGTAATTATTTTTCTTTTTTTTAAATCTTTTCACGAATCTTATAAATAGCAAAACTAAGTTAATTGAAAGCCTGAAGCATTCTGTTGAAATAGCCATCAAATTCAGTAACTTGATTCTGAGCAGGAAATGACTTAAGCTTCAAGAGCGCTTATTTTCATGAAGTGTCAATTTTGCTGTGTTGAGTTTTGAATGTACGACCACAGAATAGCTGATTAGACTTATAATAGTTAATAATATTTTCTAGACACAGAAAAGTGAAAGACGTCACATTAGATTGTTATTTTTCTTGAACAATCTAAAACTTAACATAACTTAGTCTTTCTTATCAATTAAATACTAATAAAAGGGGGACAGGTCTGAATGTTGCAATTGAGAACGAACGAAAATAAAAATAAAAAAAACATCCCTGATCAGTTTAGGTAACGGCATTTAAGTCGGCTCTCAAGTAAAAAGGAAGTCAAAGGCACTGATATTGAAAACTCTAAAGTAAATATATGTATGTGAGAGAGGAAATACAACATTCTGAAAAATATTGACCATGAAACTCAAAACCGAAAGTAAATGTTTCGGTATTCAAGTGTAAAAATACAACCATTTTATGATATGTAGCAGCCAATAGTATGTGGATTTCTGAGTGATGCACAGCAAAGAAACGCCGCTAAAAAAAAAAAATTCAACGAAATTTCTGAGTTGGAAGGAGCCACCACACCAACAGGAATAAGGTAAGAGATGAGATATAACTTGGTCGCTGAGAACATCTCGAAAAGGGATTGGTGAAAGCTATATTAGATAGTCAACTAGGTCAGAGGTTCATTCGTGTGTTCAGGAGTGTCATGCCTTTGCCTGAATTACTATATCAACACACACCTTGCCAGCTTCATATATAATATAACAGAACAGATGTGCAGTCCATTTTGGGGACCAAAATAGAAGTGTAGGGCCTACCTTCTTTTCAGTATATTTAATCATAAGCGGTGAGTATTTTTATCATCAGTTACACGTGTTTGCAAATTCTTTCCGTACAATTTTTGTGCTTTTTGTTTTTGGATTTCTTAGATCTAAAAGAGAATTCTTTAATAAACACCATACAGTGACATTTAAAAGAATACTCTTATTTTCCACCTAAGTAAACCAATGTCACTGCATGAGCTGACATAACACGTCTTATAAGAACTTATTCTGAGACATTCCTACAATTCATGAAATACTTGCTTGCCGATGAAAGCTCTCGAGATAGTTTTGAAATTTGGGAATTAATATAAGGTAAACAAGAAGATGACTCATTGCAACTAAATCAGAAAAAAAGAGATGATAAATACAGCCGGATACTAGAGGAGGATAAAGGATCTAGGACAATTTTCGTGGCAAATAATCATGAGCAGGACCTATGTATTTAGGCGGATTCGAGATACATGTACAAGATTGTTTGTTCTCATAATCTCTATATAGGTATAGAGAGAGATAACAAAGCAATAAAAAATAAACGAACAGGTATGCACATGTCGGAGAATTTAAAATTATTGTGATAAATTTTCCTAAATTTGAAAGTAAAATGTTGTTTTCTGGTGTTGAGTTCCTTGCCTTTAAGTTCATTTGGATGGTGACGAACATGTCTTGAAAGGAATTTTTCTCTGTGCGTGTATTTCTTCATAGTAAAGATTGAGCAGAAGGACAAATAAAAACTTACCACTTCGAGGAATGGAACCATTGCTCCTCTTTGTTAAAAACTGAAGTTAAAATAAACAACAACAATAATAAAGATAATAGTAACAAACGCTTGTAGCCAACCAAATCTTGTCCAAAATGAAATAACGGCACAATGTTTTAATAACGAGACCATGGAAAGTAACTTATGTCGGAACACGTATACATGTATATGCATGTACCTGCGTGTATAAACTAATAACAAAAAACACATACACTTTCAAATATCTTTTTCCCAGATGTACATCTACTGGGATAATAGGTCATATTGTCTATTTACTCATTCGTGTTTAATATCCTGTAGAGGAATCACTGCGAGGAGTTGAGTTATGAACTTCAAGTCACAAATGGATCAAATCACGGTGAGTTCCTAATATTGACCTGTCAAGGAGTGGGTTGCCACGAGCTCACGAGCTAATTAGCAAATTGGTACAAGAAATGCTAGTTACTGAAACATACAGCATACAATTATATGACTGTGCTGTGGTGAATTAGATTCAATTTGATGTATCAATATAAAGCACTGGCCATAACCTAAGAGTCAAATTTCCTTTATACGTCAAATGTAATAGATATCATTTCAAAGATTTTTTTCTTCAGATCGAATTATCCTTGAAAAAAAAAGTACTTTTCTCCTACGCAGGAACCATTGCTCGACCCTTGCCTGCACTTGGGTTCGGTGTTTTATGCCATTTTCTATTATATAATTAAATGTTTGACTTCTAAATATGAATGTTTAGACCGCCATGCCTTCCTGTACATTTCAGAATAAAATATCGACACCAGACACTTTGATTCTTTTATCGTTTTAAAGATCCGAATCGGGAAACAAGTATATTTGCATGATATGCAGACTGAAATTTGGGAAATATGCACACGCGGAAAAACAACTTACCGTATATTAATTGCATATGTAGGGTCTATAGCTTTAAAATACAGGAACAATGTACAAAGAATCAAAGTTTTAAAGCTACGGTAACTTTGCAAAATGGAAAACTTAACGTGCCAATGAAAAATGATTTGTTGCCGATTTAGGTACAGTTACTGGAAATATCGTCTGCTCGAAAACAGTAATTTAATAGAATTACGTCATGATGAAGGTTTGAACATTAAAAAATCTGGCACGAATTTGAAGCTGAAGATAACAAATCTTTCAAAGTGTCTCTTTTGATGGGATACCACCCACGGAAAAAACCCTGGAGTTGCCTCGCCGATGTTTTAATTGTTTCACGACAATGATCTCAGATTTATTTCCCATTTCACTTATGCCAAAGTATGAAAAGTGCTGAGTATATGGGAATACCACATGTGAATCAAGTGCCACCAAGGGCGAGACTACAATGGATAATTATCGTTTGATATACCGTTGTGAACAATGAAATTTCGTCCTTGTCTGAAGTGATTGATATTTGATTACTGCTGTGTACGTTTGTCAGCTGATGTATCCAATATATGTAGAGGTTTTTCCATGAATAAAGAAACTATGGAATCCCCTTTTTGGTGGGTTCATTATTGATTTTACAAGACGCTATTTCTTTACATAATTTTTCACACTTTTATTTTACCCATTGTTCACAGAGAGCCAACACTTCATTTCTGTTCAATCATAACTCCTGATAATCCTGGAACTGTGTTTAATGTAGGACCCATCTAGGTTAAATCAAAGAACATTCAATGATTTGATTAAGCTTCTAGGTGCAGAGTTTGTATTTGAGATGGACAATTTGAGATTTCGCAAATATAATATTTGAAATATAAAAGGACCTATAAAATCAGAAAATATCTTTGATGAGGATGTTAAAGAGAGCTTTGCATATGAAGAAAATTGACTCAGATGAGAAAAAATGGCTTTGAAGGCCTTTAGTGTAACAAAAAAGACCCCTGTTAAGAACTGTAGTGAATTAAATCAATAAATGTCAGGAGGTAATAAGTCGGGAAAATGGAAGAAAAAATAAAAGGGAATGATGATGAGAAAATGACTCATGTGAACCAGTTATGTGATTGAGTTTAGTAGAGAACCGTTCTGTACATCTGTAGATGATGAAAATAGTGGAAATAGATCTAATAAGGACAGAATGATTGAAAATGAACGGAAGATAAAGAAAAAAGAAGACTGATTATGATGATGACGGACTTAACGGCGGTGAAAGTTAATGAACGTGTGAAAAGAAACATGGTGGAGATGGAGAGGTCATTACAGATTATTTAAAATAATGAGAGATTTTTGAAGAACAAATGGAATTGGATGGTTATGATTTTTAAGCGAAAATTACTTAACTATAGATTGAAAAAAATGTTTGATTGATGAGAAGAAAGATTTTGATGTTGTGGAGGATGGATACCAAGACGATTCAGACACAGTAAAATTTTGCCAGGATATTCAAGAACTGACAAAATGTAATATGGGGATGTCATGAGGACAACAAAAAGGTAAAGAGAAAGTATATGACAAAGGCAACAAATTGGATTTTTCCTCCACATTACAAAATTAAGATTTTAAGATTTCAAAATGAAGAGTAGTAGCTACTGATAACAGAAGTAGATACAAGATATTACCACTATGCTGGGTATTTAAGATTCTCATTTTGTGATTTAAGTGAAACGTTCTTCGTGACTTATTCTAAAGGTTTAATTGTAAAGACACTTAGATAAGTTCGAGATTAATTATTAAATTGAACAATTATCATAATTAGAATGAGTATAATAGTTTTTTTTTCTTTAATGGTGGCAGAATTGCGATGTTTAGGAAGTTTTCTGTTTTGTTTTGTAAAAAATTGCCCCATTCCTCCTAAATAGCTAAGCGGGGTTGGTTCTGGTTATTAGAGGGTTGGTTCTCCTCTGAATTGCACAATCCAATTCATACCACAAGTGCTCAGTAGGATTAATATCAGAGCCCAAAGATGGTTGCTCCATCCTCTGCAAGAAATCACTCACCAAACGAGAACTGTGAGCGAGCGATGAAGCCTAGATAGCATCTCTGAAGTCACCTCTTGCAAATTGAGTTAGATATCTGTTGAAAATGTTCTTATCATTTAGCTTACTATTACTGCTTTGTTTCTGAAGATAAAAGTCTTCTTGTGTAGTATATTGCAGAAACGTCATGTAAAATGTCCCCAATGAGGGTCGCAGTTTTGCCCCCCCCCCCCTTTTTTAAATTTTGCAATTGTTTTAAAGTAGGAAAAGAGATCAATAAAAATGTGTCATGTCAAGATGATAAGGTAATCCAAAAGGTAGTTCAGTAGCTTAAATACAGATACCGAAGAGCTATCGACAAAAACTGGGGCTACCCAAAAGGTCAATGACCAAGATGGGCAGTAGGTCTTCGCACCCAAGTATCCGTGTCAGTATATAGGACGAATCTCGCCTGCTCAAAGATTCCTGCTGTTTCATCTTCCCTGCTTAAAAGTTTTCTGCAGTTCTGCTGTCAGTGCCCTTGTATCATATGCATATGGGAAGACTGAGGAAAATGCTTGGACTCAGTAATTTGAATTAGACTGAGAAACTGGGAATGACTGCTGCACACGCCGCTCTTCACTACAGGTGCTGTAGTGCCCTGTAATATCTGTCGCTCAAATCCGGCGTCACTACTTTTTTATATTCATAAATAAACAATATAGGAGCCAACATATATATAAAACTAGCGTAACCAGATGCTAATTTGTTACATCACCAACACTCGCCCTACATGTAGTATGTGTGACATGAATAGAGTAGGTTTGAATTATACTTAAGTGACATTCTGCAGCACACGACGTACGGTACTGGTACACCCCGCACTTCTGGGTCAACGCAATCTAACACAATGATAAATTGACTTCATTGAAATCAATCTGTTTCATAAAAAAGAGGTTCGTTATCAACTTTTTTCTTCAATGTGAACTTTACATAGCAACTCTCGGGTCAAATACTTTTGTCGCTGAGGCATTTACAGGGGAAGAAGTAGAGCTTTATGTTTACTCAAACAATAATGACATCGGCTAGAACGGGCCAAATCCGTCAACGCCGTGTTACACATTAAGCGGAGGAACTATTGTCAAAGCCTCACTCATACCAGTATTGATGACAGCTAGCGTGCAGACGGTCGCAAAGCACTTGAACAGGAGCACCGTCAGTATTTGGAGTATATGACTCTTTGACAAATTATTCACCTCTGAGTTTGAAGCTCTTCAGACCCGAAGAAGTAACGATCAGCTTTGGGAGACGTAAAGGTATTTGACGCTTTGACAGAAATATTGAGTGTCTGTTGTCTCATTTACCTGATTTGCGGATAGGCATGCTCGCCGTTGCTATTTGAACGCAAAATTAGATGTATTTTTTTCATAGCAGGAGACGGATAGTTTATAGTTTGACTGAGTGCATGAGTATGCGAGCATGGTTTTTCTCAAACAGGAGTTACAGGACCCACAAGTATCCAACGCATTTGTGTCAGCTTGCTGGGAATATTTGTCGGGTAAGGTCTCTTTTTTAGGCCCGGCCATGTTTCTGCATGGCTTATTTTATTAATTTTTATATTCCAAATCTTAATAATATGTACAAAAGTAACGGAAACTACACGGATCATTTAACCAGTGGCGTTAATTAAAAGCAAACGTTTACAGGTTCAGGACTCAGTTCTCGTTGATTCAAACAATATGTAGGGATTAAGTGACAGCTACAGAGTTCAGATCGTGACGTAAACGGGGCTGTTCGACTTTTTAGTCAGCCACGTTTACATCGCAACACATTGTTTCGCTGACGAGATTCTTCCTGTGATCCTTTTATAAAGGCCCGTTGAAGGTCTGATGTTTCTAATTCAATTTTCATGAAAGAAATATTTCCATTCTTCCCTCTGATGTCCCCAGTCAAGTAGGGCAGATACAGTGTAACACGAAATAAACTTAAGTGATATGAAAGCAAGAGGCCATATCTTGAATAGTTTGGTAGTTTACTGACGTATTTGTTTACCCTTATCCGACCCCCAGAATCGTGAGTGGTTGCAGACATGTTCTGACTGTGAACTTTTAAGCCTATGCATTTAGTAGTATAGGCTTTCTATACACCCTCAATGTTGCTTTAAGGCAATCCATTGCCATTTGAGCTCTGCTATCGTGTGTAAAAAGGAGATACGAGTTGGTAACATATAAAACGAAACCCCACTGGAACCCTCGCTTGAGTAGCGTACAGTGAGCACTCTTTTCTTTTAAGGGGTGAGGTTCGCGATATTCTGTATTGCGTGGTGAGTCGGTAAGCTTCTCTTTTTGACATTTGGGCAATTGTTAGAGAGAGAAGAACGCGGTTCTTTTTCAGGGGTGGATCCAGAGCTATTTTCTGAGTCTTCCAAATTACCAGTATCTTTGTTGATCCATCCTCCTTTTTTGACCGTCTTCCGATAGAAAAAATAGACACCCGTTAATGTAAACTCGAAAATCTTACTGTCTTCAGGAAGACCCAGAAGACGGCTTCAATTCGCCCCTGTTTTTGTTCTCTTTTTTCAATCTCTTTATTTTTCCATAGCATGCGCTTCTAACCCAAAGGCCTAAATATGGTTGATGAATAAAGAAATTGATACTCGAACTCAAAACTTTGGAAGTTTACCTGAATTGAAAACGCGAGGATTGCGTGCAGTCGCTCACCAAATGAAAGCCAAGAGAATAAAAAATTGGTATTTTATTGTCAACTGGAAGATAATCTCGACTTTAGAACTTAGAAGAGCGGCAAATAGTGAATATCAATATCAACAGTTGGATTGATTTAATTAAAGTATCAAGTCTTGTGATAAAAAAAGGTTTATACAAAATAATGGTTTGGGGTCAGTCTTTCTCGCGCTCCAAGTTTTTTTCTGCACCCCCCCCCTAGCTGTTTTCATTGTTTTCTGAAATGATTTCTTTCGTAATCAAACAGAGTAAAACTTGTGTTATCATGGTTGTCAGTTAAATGTTGCTGAAGTGCTTTATCGCAACGGTTTAGGAGAAACATGTCAGAGTATGTAGACAGTGCGGTAAAAAAGTTAACTTAAGCATAAAGATATTTAGATCTATTTGAACAAAATCATTTGATGGATCATTTGTTGGCCCTGTACGTTCAAATCTCCGAACCCGAGAGTCTGCAAGCACTACGTGGCGTCACACGAGACTAAGAAATCGTACGAGAATCCGCGTGAGGCGGGGTTAACTTTTCAGCGATAAGGATGAAACTCTTTGCGCCGGGAATGTCGTTCAAGAGAGCAATACAAAAGTCACACGCAAGCTTTTGTGAATTAGCAATGTATGAAAAGACTGTAATTTCACAAAACTTTAGAGAGCACAATAGTACAATAGGCGTGGATAAACTTTACCAGGTTTTTTGTTGCACTCACTAACTGGTCTGACTCGACCTGTGCAGTTGCAATTTAATATATATAGTTTGTGGTGTCACATGGTAACTCCTCTCATATCTAAATGATGAGCAGGTTGAACATTGCATTTGCCATGTTATACCTTCTTGCAATCACTACATTTCAAATCACACTTCCAGTCACACTAATGTTATGTATGTGTGCAGTGCTGTGAAAACCTGGCATATGACGTCATAAATTTGTCGTTGAAAACCAAAGTGCCTGCCACTCCATTGATTTACTTTTCGGAAATGACATCCCACAAGCAGTTAAACTTATTTACTACGTTTCTTTTCAACGGTAATATTCAAAATAAGTTCTGTAGATAACGAAAGGATGTTTAAAGAAAAGACGAAAAAGCACAACATGTGATAATCACTAGTGATACTTTATCCCCGGGGATATGCTCGATTTTCCAAAACACCTTTCAACAATTATCCAAAAATTCGTTTATCGTGCGTATGTAACCTGCACGAGGACAGGAATCGGCTCGGTTTTTAGATCTCCACTGTCTTCGCAGTCCACTGTTTTAATTATCGTGTAAAGACCCTATTTGTCAAAAAAAAAAAAAAAAAAAAAAAAGATGCAGACTAGTGGTGGGACCCGCGGTTGTAAAAATGATGCGTTCTTTGGATTAGGCGTCTCACAGAATCAACATAATAACTATTTATCTTAACATAATGTTGTGTGGTGTTCTTTTCACTGTCCGAAATGTTGTGTTTCAGGAATAAAATGGGTGCAATTTGGAGCATGTTCTTTGGTTATGGGGGCAGTGACACTGTTGACGAGAAGACTGGTCTGACAGAGCGCGAGAAAAATATACTGCGTTATACCTGGAAGGGGATATCTACCAAACCAAGGGAGTACGGACCAGAACTTTTCTTACAGTAAGTATTTATAATGATTATATACAGACTTGACATTTAATATGGAATATTTTAGTTTCAAAGCGATGCCTAGGTAAAAATGCGTTCTTTTTTTCAAAAACCTCAGATCTCATACGATATGTGAATGGAGAAGTGTGTTGTCAGGTGTGTCGCTACCAATTAACTGACTACTATGTCTGTTGCACTGCTGCATTGTGTAATATGCAGTGATTTAATTTGGTAGTGCTTCTTTGGGCTTGTCAAAGCTTGGCTTTGGCGAAGCATAGTTCTGTCAAAAAAGTATCCATATGTCGGCAATTACTGCATAAGGTAGAAGAATTTGACATTTTACATGCAAGCGTTCGGTTTTGCAGTGCGTAAAATAAGTTAAGTAGTGTTTTACAAAATTGTTGATCTGTGCCAGAATGTCGCGAAAAAGACAGATATTGGCAGACAGATTAATGTGTCACACGGAACGGTCCGCACAGTTTTATAGTTATGCCCAGACCGATGTACCTACACAGAGGCCACGCCCAATGTATCGAAATCTTACCACCAGGATACAGGACTCACTGTCCTTCCGGATATGCTGCTACAACTAAACAAAAACCACCCAGTCCGTTCAGAACGAGGGGCAAATTGTCACCAGAACGTGTTTTTTAAGGCCCTAAGCGAACACCAAACTGGTCTTAAATCTATACCATTTATTTGATTAATTTTTTATTAGAAGTTTTAGTCTTTGAAATTTAGCACCCGCACGTTTTTACAAGCTATGTAAAAGAACTGGATAGCAATAACAAACTGTTAAATTGTTGTGTAGGCCTACATTTAAAAAAGAATAAAGCATGATGTCACCAGGTATGATCAATGGAGTAAATTAACTGCCGTTTACGTAATACTAGATCACCATTCTTTGTCACTTGTATCAAAAGTTTTTTAATCTCATCCTCGTTTCGCACTGTTACCTCCTCTAACATTGAAATTGATATGAAGACGTTTATGGCCGCATTCAGAACAGCAGACTTACTAGCCCCAGGGTCAAATATGGCGACCAACTAAAAAGCTTGCATGCTGTCTAGTCCGCTAATTGACACTGAATAGATTCCCCGGGGGAAAGTATTCAAGTGGGTTTGGCCATGTTTGACCCTCGGACTAGTTAGTCCACTGTTCTGAATGCGGCCTATGTATCAACGATGTATGCTTCCCATTGGAACTCTATAGCAAATGTGATGAAATAAGGATTAGCCCTGTGCGGATTTGTAACTTGATAAGTACAAGTGCCATCACAGGAGGTAATACACCACACTATAGTGATGGAAACTACGAAGAGTTTTACTTTGACATTTGCTGCAGGGAATCGGATTAGCTATAGAAATAATATATATTTGTATGAAAAGGGGCATTTTTTTCTAGCCAGTTAGTCTTCAGTTTTCGTAGTTTAATATTACTTAAAGTAGTACAGTGACCTGTTCCTCGCCAGCAAAATATTAAGAGTAGAATGGACATAAAAATTGATCCTGTATATGCTAACTCCATTATATCATTTTATTTATTTTACTTATTGGGGGGCATTCTACTCAATCTATTGTTACTGGGTATGTCCCGCAGTTGCCATCGTCTTAACATTATTTTCTCTCTTCACACAGACTTTTCACGAAGATACCAGAGACAAAGAAATATTTTCGTTCCCTCAAAGACAAATCAAACGAAGAACTACGAAAAAGCTTTGTATTGCGTGCCCATGGTGCCACAGTTGTTAACTCCCTCACGAGTGTCGTAGAGAGCTTAGACGACGCCGACTGCTTGGTATCGCTGCTGAAGAAAATCGGCACCAATCACCAGAAAATAGGGATACCTGTTGCTTTGTTTGGGCCGGTAAGAGTTGATGGGTTTATTTGTGTATGTGTGAATGATTGTGTATATTTCAGATTTATTTGTGTGGGCCTGATGGGGTACTACATTTAGTGAGAAATGAGAGAATCCTGTAGATAGGTTTTATTGTAAACTTTTACAATGTACCTCAACTAGAAGAGCCTCACTAGTGCTGTCATTTTCCGTTAAAGATAGTGCTAATGAAAACGAAACATTGACTGTAGTATAGACCATCAGCCAATTGTGTAAATAAAATTTCCCTCAAAAGTTTAGGTTTAGGCTAAAGTAATGCACATTATCCGAGTTAGCAGATAGCGGCTATGCCAAATTGCGTTTTCCTTCTCAACTACGGCATTTTATCAGCTACACACTCCGGAAAAAAAAGCTATGAAAAACTAATTGTGTAGTTACTCTGTTCTTGCAGGAGTTCTGTGAATTGATTTTATCATGGTTGGAGAACTCGTTGGGAAGCAGCAGGTTTGGGCCCACAGAAAGAGCCACGTGGGATAAAGCGTTATCGGTGATCATGTCTGTCATCAAAAGCGCGTACGACGAGAAATAGCCACAATGTGTGTCATGATCAGTGTTAGAAGTCCCAAATTTTTATGTATGTACAGCTTTAAGACTTAATGAAAAAGACAAGGGCATGTAAAATTGTGTAAATATCTTTATATATACAGTGTAATCAATAAGCAACAACGTAAAACCTTTTTAAGAAAAGTACGTTGTGCGTTTAGATACAGTTAGCAGCTGTTCATCATTTCAAACTACCATAAAATCTTGTGCAATCGAGAAGGCGATATAATATGTCACCAGTCGTAACCAATCTTTCTAGTTTGAATAATTATATAAATGGTGCCATTTTAGTATGCTTTAATTATTAACGTCTTTGGTATGTCAAAGAAACGTTTTTTTTTTCTTTCCTTTTTTTTTTTTTTTTTTTTTTTTTTGTCAAAAAGCAAGAGAGCATCCAAGCGTTAGCGAGACCGAATTATCATTTTAAATATCAAGGATGGTTTTTGTTCTTTGGAACGGCCACTTATGTTAGAGTAGAGAGTTCATTAAAGCAGATTTTCAGTGTTTAACCGATTATTATGTTTTTATCATTAAAAATACCTGCAACTCGACATTCCAGCCCATTACAAAATAGCAATATCAAAACTCAGCCTTAGTGACCACAATTTACAAATTGAAAGGTTGAGACATACATCTCCTAAAACACCAATGGAAGAAAGATTTTGTCCACACTGCAAAAATGTTATCGAAGACGAAAAGCACTTTCTCCTGATCTGCACTCAGCATCAACGTGAGCGTAAAAAAATGTTTGATTCCCTGTCACGATTCTCCGGTCTATCAGGCACTGATGATGATAGCAAAATAATACAAATTCTTAATCCACAGTGTCGTGCAAGTGCATCAGCAGTGGCCAAGTTTACACAGTCAGTTATGCCTAAGTAGCAAATGCATATTGTACAAAATACTATGTCCAGTATTAAAAGATTGTGTCTTACTACTATTGTGAGCTATATGTATGAAGTAGTTAGCTTATATGTATTTTGGTATTTGAATGATCTAAAATAGTTATACTTATTTAAGCTTATGTGCACAATTTATGTAAAACTGTAGTTTAGAGAGCTTGTAAAATGTAACTGTACACATTTTAATGCTCAATAAATTATCATTGTTATTAAGTAAACTGGAGAAATGTATGTAGTCACTTAGCATACATTGTATTTACTCTGTATATTCTACAAAATTGATAAGCACCTGTGAAAGTAGATTTTTGTTTTTTTCTTGTGCGGTGATTTATGGAGAATATATGCAATATAATACACGTGTGCATGTGTTTAAATGAAATAACGATTTTTTTTTCATTTTGAATACCATACCACAGAAACAGAACTATAACAAGGCTTCAATACATAAACTGCTATATAAAGCCGAAATAAAAGATGACGCAAACACAGAGTATTTACCTAGACTAAATAGACTGCATCCACTTGCCTTAGCCAGAGGAAAGTTAAGGTCTTTGCTGTTACAGAAATATAGAGAAAACAAATGCAACCTTGCTGCTCTGCCGTGTTAAGCTTGTGTCAAAAGAATTCAATTCGGGCGACAGAATTCAAGGCCAAATACAGGTGCTATTAATGAATCGATATTCTTATAACATTCTCATCTTGCACTATTTTGCACGTGATGAGAGTCGGATAGCCAGCGGAGATAGAGGTTACTAGTTCTTGTATCATTCTATTAAATAAGATGCATGGCGTCTGGTAAAGATCACTCTTTAAAATTGAAATTAAGAACTCGTTTTTTTAGAACTGAAAGAAAATAAAAAATCTTTCTCAACCACTTTATATACTGTATACACCCTGATGAATCAGAGGAAAATTTAAACATTCCTCGTCTTTAAAGCAGCGATCCTCTGTCAGCTTTTCTCAGAACTAAGCTTAAGTGCACTGGAAACATGTCCGAGAAACTCACACAGTGCTATTTCGTGTCGAGAAACGATAATATACTTTCATCAACAGAGCCAGATGGGAAAGACAATTTCTCTAAGGCCGCATTCACATCGAGAAGAGCCGAGAACTAAATATGGCGGACGTTTGTTGTGCCATGCCAGAGTCTCGCGACATGTAGCTGAAAATCGCGGGATCTGGGAGTGGAGTCGGCTGTGAAGTGATGTCACAAAGATAGATCGAGGGTTCAACGTGGATCCATAGTTATTTTTCTGGTTCTTTTTTTTTTAATCAAAATTACTGTCTACTGCAAAGCAGTGTGAATTTCCCACGTTTTGCGTGCCTATTTTCATATCGCTTTTAATAGTATGATCAAAAAGTATCACCTGTCCCAAAATAAGTTAAACTTGGACATAATAACGAAGAGTTAAACAAGCGCTTAGTGAACCTAACGTTTAAAAAATCTTACACTTTATCATTTAAAATCTTTGTGCGCTTTTTTGGTCATAGAGTTTGTTTATTTGCCATGAAAGGAGAAAAAAAACATTAATCACATTGGCAATTTTCTAAAGTATTATGAGATCGTAAAAAGCTTCAAAAGATGTTTTTTCACGATAAATGCATCACAAACGTAAAAAAGGTATCAACATTGGAAGGAAGTACAAGAAGGTAGTTTATGATAACAAACTTTACTCATAATTTAAATTGCACAAATGAAAAATAAGATAAAGTGTGAAATATACAATTGGCCCTGTCGGAAAACGCCATTATATATTGTACTTTATAACAATTAATGTAAGACTAAGACCCTATCCCCACAGACACCATCGGTCTACAGGGATAGACCCAACTCTGCAGGGACTCTCCCTAAGCACAATCAGCTTAAATGAAAGACAAGCTTACTCTTGATTCCAACTAATCGTAATTACCAGCTTTTGCTGTATTCTACTTAATGCCAGGAGGCATGTCTTTTAGTTAAGCTGATTGCAGTCAGCAAGAGTTCACACAGAGTTGGGTTGATCCACGTTGAGCAATGGCATCTATAGGAATGGGCCCTAAGATAAAGCACCCTAAATGCAGCAAGCATCTATCAACCATTTACCCTATATGCTTTTTTAGATTAAAGTTTTGGGAAATTCTTGGACGTGCATTCACTTGGGTAGCAAAATAAAGCTTTATATATGTAATTACATGGCCAACTTCCTCTTATAAAAATACCTATAAAACAATGGCCTTTTTCATGTCAAAGTTTTTTATTCAGCAAAGTTACTTTGAAGGTCCTGCAAGTAATCGGAATATAGTCGGACAGACTTGCAAAGAATATGAACTTGGTCCCCAATACTTTTCATGATTGGCAGATTCCACGCAATGTCATCTAACTGCTCTGGCGTGTTCACATTTATGAAGGCCACAATCTAGAAAAGATAAGATAATATTAACAATAATGTAACTGCAGATAAACTATCATTATCCATTATTGTTATTGTATAGGCTTTAAAATGTTGTTGGTAACTGTTCAGGTGAGTGAGATCTGTAAAAATGCCAAATTAGTTTTCACCCCCAAAACACTGCTGTTACCGTACCTCGCCAGCTTGAACAAGCATATTACCCCCCCCCCCCTCGTCCAAACGCTATACTGTTACAAATTCACCCTGATATACTTTCTATGTGACAGCATAACATGACAATGTTTATTTCGACATCCTGTCCATGGATAAGAATAAGATAACCCCTAGATGAGGATAAGAACAAGTTAAAGTGTTCACCTTCCGTTCTCCCATTGCCTTAAACAATTCAAGCTCTGTCCCTTGTTGGCGTGTGGTGAGTGCAAACTGAGCCTCTTCTTTCCAGTTTCTCATAAGAATGTCCTGGGACATGCCTGGTATCATAATAAACACAATGACTGTTATAAATACAAGACAGAGCTCTACAAATAGGCCCTATACAGACACCATGCACAATTAAAAAAAGTTAAAAGATGGCAAGTTTGCAAGCATGACACACACACGCATGCACACACACACACACACAAAATTGCTTGACAACTCTAAATTTCCCAGTACATGCAACAAAAGTTTGGTATTTACATGTGGCATTGAATAGCATCCTATTATTATTCTTATATGGTCTTCTTTAACCGTTTTTGTTTTCAGAAGCATAAAAAGACAAACATTTGGAAAGTTTACCTTTGTACTCAACTTCAAAGTTCAGCATGTACAGATGTCCACCAGGTGACAGTTTATATGGTGCTTGTCCACACAAGGCATCATCTACACCCAGAAGATTCTTGGCAAAGGATTCATATGGTCTCAGTGCAGTACAGGATATGTTGTAGTCAACAGTAATGTTGTGTGACAATCTGTGCGCCAAGGCATCTGGGTCGCTGGTTGATTTTGCTCTGATGACTGAAAAGCGGATTTGGATATGAACATCAAATACCACCTGGTAATATTTAATAAATGCCTTATGTTATGGTGTTAATTAACAGATCAAGCTTTATCTATAAATGATAAGTCCAAGTAGTGCAATTAAATCCTTGTCCACTTTTAGTTAGAGCACAGAAGTTAATTACAAGAATGGCTATAGAGGTATCATTTAGGTGACTAGGAGTTCAATCAGTTTATTCAAGAAAAAATAAAAAATAAAATGCTTAAAATTACCTACCAAACAGAAACCTTGCTTCAGCAACCACCTAAAATACAACATTTGTTAAAAAGGGATAAACAGCTGTAATTGCACAGAATGTATAGTACCAGTGGGTGTTTAATATTAACAGGCATAGTTAGGTGTTAAGCAATAGTCTTTACCAGATAGTTCACTTTGAAGTTTGAAAGCAAGCCTGTAGCCAGCAATTTCAAAAGGGGGTTCTTTTTCTGAAAAAGTGGGCATCTTACAATAAAACTTTTGTGTCCCTAGATCAAATTTTACCCATAACGAACCCCCCTCCCCCCTGGCTATGGGCCTGGAAAGAATATGGCAACATGCTAGTGCTGAAACTGCTGTCTGTAAGATAAAATGTAGTAGAGAATATAAAAAAACCAAAAATAGCACATTCACCCTCAAAGTGTCAATATGACATAAGAAAAATGTAATGAACATACCTTTTCTCCAATTAAAGACAAATAATGCCTCTGAACATTACAATTGACATGATAATGGATCACAATACTGGTACATGTATTATATATACCAACCAGTTTTATATCAAGTTGTTTTTCAGTTTTTTGCAAAGAAAGTATAGAACCTAAAAGTGTCTTGCCTTACACATTACTCAGACAACAGAAGTACAGTGGCGAATTTAGCGAAGTGTCAGGGAGGTCCTGACCCCCCCCCCTCCCTTCTGAAAAACACACACACACACACGCACACTATAATGGTCCCCTCTTGAAATTAGAATTTTGACTTGATGAATCATAGTTATAAACCGTACCAAATGGCACTCTCAAATTCCAAAATTTTTCAGGGAACTTCATGGGGCCCCAAACCTCACGCCAAGAGGAGGGGGGGTGGTGGCTTTGCATCCGTAAATAATCCTGGATCTGCCCCTGGAAGTATACATGGGCGTCCCCAGAAAATTTTCCAGGAAGGGTCAAAGTCATTGACCCCATTGACCCCCCCATGCAGATGCCCATGGAAGTATATGTACATACCAGTAAATTTCCATGCTCAGACACTGCAAGGTGTTTATTTTAACATG
This sequence comes from Lingula anatina, assembly GCF_001039355.2. The sequence continues at coordinate 249,151 of NW_019775524.1, forward strand.
CACTGATTGCACGGTCTTTCTCAGCCCTTATCAGGAGACCCTGCCTTGGTCACATTCACTGCCTATAGTCACCGCAAAGTCCTTGGACTGAATGCAGCTTTACATGATCCATTATTCAGTTCAACTCTTTGATGTGACATGAAGGTACGTGGTCCTGTCCCATTATAACAACACGCCGACAATAATCAGGATACTTTGTACAGGTGACAATCGCCCCATATTTAGACCCCGATACTCCCTATGAAGCCTAACCTGCCTAACGTGTACTACATGTAGTCGCTGAGTGTTCATGTGGGACCATTCATTTGAAGGACAGGACTACACGTACGTCACCAACTGTTCCTATCACATTGAAGTCCCTGAAGAAAGCGAATATGCCAAAAGCTTGGGCGTGTTTAAACATATACATTGTAGTTTTAGCGGATATAAAAGTTACCCAAGGTTGCGTCCTCGCTTACGGTACCCTGAACTACTTACCTCAGTTCCTGTCACTGAAAACGTGCAGACTTTCAGCTTGGTGCAACTTACCTTGACAGCTAGAAGTAGCTTTACTCTCTTATTGTCATTGATAACTGAATCGATTGCCTCAACCAGTGGAACGTTAAGGTCTTTGCTGCTGACAGAAATGTCGAGCAGATAGATACAGCCTTGCTGCACTGCCATAGTTGCGGAAAATCGTGTCAAAGGTTATTTCCGTCGACAGAGGTCAATGTGACATCACTGCGATCTCACAAGTTTTTTATTTCCTCTGCACTATGGCAACGGTGTGCCAATACCGATCATAAAAGAAACGTAGTAAGCATAGTATTTAATTGAAACTACATTCCTATTTCTTATTCGTACATTAAAACTGCACGTAGGCCTATGATACCTACACATGTAGGCTATATATATTCTGCATATTTCCCTCATAAAATACTTTAATTCATTTATTGATACCCCCCCCCCCCAAAAAAAAAAAATCCTGCATAGAAAATGTTTTACTTTCTTTGTAAATACATCTAAAATTCATCCGTAAAATACAATATACGCCTTGATTATTTCATAGACGTGAACTATACAGTCTATCGAGGGCCCAAATTTGATTTTTTTTTTTTTTACGTCAAGTAAAATCAAAACCAACAATTATTAAGTATTCAAGCTTCGTGTCATGAACTAATATTTTCATGGTAGCAAATAACTCATTAAAGGAGAGCATCACTTTCTGGTGGACTAAAATGATAATTTTCATTCATTTGCAGTCATCTTTTGCGCATTTTTATCACTGCAGAAAAGTGGCGATGATCAAATAGTCATAACTGGTGTTCCTGTTGTTTTACAAAGGTATGGTACGGTCTCTCTATATATATATATCAAAGATTTTTCATATTTTTTTTGAAAGAATATATACCTGCATAACATTGTAATATGTATTACATAAAATTGCTGGTCCTGGATAGAACGTGTTACATGTACTAGTAAACATAAGTGACATCCAGTTGATTGCTTCCTCCTTCTCTCGTCAAATCCTATTGATAAGAATGCACAGACAATGACTGCACGCAAATAAGTAAAAATTATCATGAGTCACTTTCCTCCTTCACTTAAAAAATGAAATGTGTCATTAATGAAAAAAATCAGTTTATTGCTTATTAAACAAGCACTTTTTTCACTTTAAACTCTTTATACAAGGTGCAAAGGAAATCATGATTGTCCTGTTCAACATAAGCTGAATTTCTATAAGATACATAGTGATTATTTAGAATTTTTCACTATTTACCACAGAGTGACTATCCTGCCACTCAAGGACATGTGTAGAAAACTTAAAGAAATTATAATGATGAACATCCTTGTGTAATACATTTGCTGTAATGTACCCCAAAAATGCCCATTTAAGATATATATATATATATATATATATATATATATATATATATATATATATATATATATATTAAATGTTCAAAGAAAAATAATTATCACATGTTGAAAAAAAAAAGATAAAATGCCTATTTGTTCATCTTACAGTTGATAACATTTCTTACAAAATAGGAATGAGAACTACTACTCATTTTGCAAAAAATCAGGTAGACAAATACTCCATGTACAAAAAAAGTTACAACATAAACTACCTTTTATCAGGCAAATAAAATAGCAGGCATCCAATTATATTTATAATTTGATACTCAAAAGTACTTAGACACCCAACAGTAATCAAGTGGCAGTGTATTTCACTACTCCTGCTTACAGTGCCATTATACACATGCAAGAGCATGATGGTATTGAAAACAAAATCAATATCCAATATACATATAAAATATACATCACGTACCTATATTTTGAAAAGCAAGGTTATATTCATAATAGAAAGAGGTGTGGGGGCACCGTTCTCTGAGACTCTTTGTGCAATTGGAATACAAGAGTCAAAATAAATCCCCTTTTATAAATCTATTTATAATCTTTAAAATATACATCTTTACCTTGGGTATACTGATATTTAGTGAAATAAAAATCATTGGATAAATAAAAAAAATCAATATTTAACTCTTCATAATGTTCATATTATTGTAATACTCAACTTTTTCATTTAAAATGCACCTGTTAAGATGTGACAAACTCTGATTCCAGTATTGTGATACCATTACGGACAGCCACACAATAAAAGCCAATTAAGCAAAAAGTGACTGATATTAGTCCCTTGTATAAATTGGCACTGGCCTTTGTAGTTAAGAAACAAGTACACTTGGAATTAACTTATGACCACAAAGAGCTCAAAACCCTGCACAATGTTCTTGATGGCTATTGGTAAGCTGAAGATAAATTATCACGAGACAATATTATATAGAACTTCTTCCTATGCAGGAAATCAAAGAAGTGCAAACAGTTCTGATACAAATATTTCTACAATAAAAGTACACGTTTTATCAAAATCTAGGTAAACATACTTTTCCAGCAAACAGTTCTGATATCACAGTTATCCATAAAGCTAATACAAAGAATATGTATGAGATTCCAACTTGGAAATTGTTTGGAAGGTGGAAAGCCTTTCCTCCAACCTGAGCCATATCAAAGGCCACTGGGAATATTATTGCAGCATTGCAGAAAAGTAACACTGAAAAACAAGTAAAAATTCATGACAGCATTCCACATCTTGTGCAGAGACCAACGTTAAACAACTCTTAGGTTCCATTTATATTTAAATTAATATGCATGTTTCAACTTTTAAAAACTGTTACCTATAAAATGTCCAATCTCACAATAGTTCATCTTTAGTGAGTTTTCTTACTTTGATAAGAATTATTTAAAAACATTATAATCAACAGGTGAGCTTACTATATTTTAAGTTGAATTTTAAAATATTACAAAGAAAAATAAGTAGAAAAGAGATTGGTTGCATGCAATTACTTATCAGCACAAAAAATGAGAGGCAAAATCTTGAGATGTAAGCTTAGTGAAAATAGAATTTAAAAAACAAGAAAAAAAGCAAAAAACCTTATGTAAACCAACATAACATATATCAAACCACTTACTTCCAACAAATCCGAGCCATCGTGCAACTTTAATTACTGCCTCTTTCCAGTAGGAGACAGCATGTAGCACAACAGTGGCACTGACAAACAGTATACCCAAAACTATGAGGATGAATGTCAACACCCACTCAAACCTCAGCGGATGTGGTGTAAAACAGCGCATGTTATCATTTTCACTTTCATAGTACATCTCTATGCATGTCTGGAGTAGACCAATACTTGTATAACCTAGAATTCAGCAAAATGTATATGATATTATGACTTACTATGACTTCAGTTCTACTACAACTGTAATACTAGTATTCGTCCCCCCCCCCCCCCAACCTATTAGTCTGTTTTGATTTTCAATGTCTTTTTTTCTGTCAGTGATGTTTCTGAGATAAAATTATTGAGTAAAACAGTGAAAATTAAAGGCTTATAGGTTGGGGGGGCACCTGATACTAAAAATTAAAGTGCATATATATCTGATACAGATTATGTGGCAACTTTTAACTGCATCATTGCAATTATAATTTAGAAGAGGTTGTGGTTTATATGTTTGTGGGAATCACGAAGTGGGTGGAGAGTATTTGCAGAAAATATGAACGGTAAATTAAATACTACCTCCGACATCCGACACCAACCACATTGGCATTGACAAACTCGCTATCGCAAATAGATCGGCTACCAGAAACAGAGCCCCGGATATAATGCTAAGTTTATCCATTATAATGCCGGTCCTGTCTTGCTGAATCCTGCTTTATATCAGTCGGCTACATCCTTCGAATATATACGAAAAAGAGACCATAAATTGTGCCTGGCAATAAGTACCACTGTTTGTTTTGTTTTCCGCCATGACACTGCAATGTTTCCGGTGAAGATTGAATTGTGTTAGTAGTTCCATGAGCGCAATCAACCCTTTCTTGTCGTTCCTGGCAGTGGATGTTACTCGTTAGTTTCTCACCAAAGGAGGTCTAACAATATACTTGATCTTTTCAATTCTATAGTTATTTTTGTGTGGATGTGGTGACATTTCCACTGCATTTGAAAACCTTTTGAATGACATGGGCCCTAATGACGATTTTAGTACTATTGCCAGAACCCACTATAGGTAGCCTACAGAAGGCCTGTTCAGGCTATGCTTGCTTCAGTGCTCTTTCAAGTTTACAGAGTTGCAGACGAAATTTCTCTCTTCGTCTCAAGAAATATTCCATTACAGTGCGATGCACTCTAGAATTAAAAACAGTGATATTTGGATCAAAGTTTTAATACCATGTAGGGTAGCCTACCCTTTATGTAAAAACATACTCGTAGGCTAATTTTCTACCCCCACCTGCCAAAAACGACGACGACGACGACGACAACAACAACAACAACAAAAAAAAAAAAACAACAACAATAATAATAATAATAATAATAATAATAATAATAATAATAATAATAATAATAATGATGATGATGATAAGCAACAGACAATACAAATATGAAGTATAAAATGCAAGTAAAACTAAAAGAAAACAAAAATATATAAATAGATTTAGGCCTACTTAATTATAAATAATTTATCAATTTTATCATGTTCATTAAAAAGTAATTAAAATTCTAGACAGAGAGTTATAATTTAAAATGATCTAGATTTACGTCTTTTATTTATTTTATAAAGTTTCCAAAGAGACCGAAAGCTTGAATGTGATGTTATGGATCTTCAAAGTTTCCAAAGCATTAAAATGGTATTAATTCATCAATGACGGATACAGGGTTTCCAGAAATAGAAGGGGACGTTGCAATATTTTTATAGTGATCCGCAGGTGATATCAACAAAATCAGTAAAACAACTGTCTGAACATTTTGATTGTGATTGCACGGAGCCACGAGTCTCCTGTAAGTTAAATATAACTCATACATGTAACTTCACTACAGTAAAATGCACAATGATGGCAACATAATGGGAACACATCGTATGGACCCTAGTTTTACACTCACGTTTCCAACGTAATAATTGCCAGTTTTTCTGTATACTACTCGAGCCAGGAGGCGTGTTTATCATTTAATCTGATTGCGGAGTTGGAGCTACCTTCGTAGAATGATTCCTAAGTTTGATGCGTTACTGTAATTATTTATACGATCTCTAATATTTATCATTTGAATTTATTTGTGAGATTAAAAAAAATAATAATAAATAAAAAAATAAAATAAAATAAAATTTAAAAAATCACTGTAAAAGTAGGGTAATTAAAATTATGGAATGGTAGGGGAGACCGGGGCTAGTTGGCCCAGTTAGACACTTTTGGCCTCGTAGAGCCAACTAGGAATGGGTTAGAGTAACAAAACCGGTTTCAAAGTAAGCCCCATGAACTAAGCTACGTATACAACGTCATTATTTTTCAAATATAATGCCAGATGGCTCACAATTTGACAAAAGACGCAGTTGACATCAAGGGGGCCAACTTGCCCCGCCACGGGGCAAATTTATCAAATTGATTTTTTAGAGTCTATGATGAATAAATAGTTCAAATGAGGCAGATTTATTGAGGTTTCCGTACGTCACGTTGTAAGGGGGGGGGGGNGGAAATCACAAAGTGGGTGGAGAGTATTTGCAGAAAATATGAACGATAAATTAAATACTACCTCCGACATCCGACACCAACCACATTGGCATTGACAAACTCGCTATCGCAAATAGATCGGCTACCAGAAACAGAGCCCCGGATATAATGCTAAGTTTATCCATTATAATGCCGGTCCTGTCTTGCTGAATCCTGCTTTATATCAGTCGGCTACATCCTTCGAAGTATATACGAAAAAGAGACCGTAAATTGTGCCTGGCAATAAGTACCACTGTTTGTTTTGTTTTCCGCCATGACACTGCAATGTTTCCGGTGAAGATTGAATGTGTTAGTAGTTCCATGAGCGCAATCAACCCTTTCTTGTCGTTCCTGGTGGATGTTACTCGTTAGTTTCTCACCAAAGGAGGTCTAACAAAATACTTGATCTTTTCAATTCTATAGTTATTTTTGTGTGGATGTGGTGACATTTCCACTGCATTTGAAAACCTTTTGAATGACATGGGCCCTAATGACAGAGTTGCAGACGAAATTTATCTCTTTGTCTCAAGAAATATTCCATTACAGTGCGATGCACTCTAGAATTAAAAACAGTGATATTTGGATCAAGGTTTTAATACCATGTAGGGTAGCCTACCCTTTATGTAAAAACATACTCGTAGGCTAATTTTCTACCCCCACCTGCCAAAAACGACGACGACGACAACAACAACAACAAAAACAACAACAACAACAATAATAATAATAATAATGATGATGATAAGCAACAGACAATACAAATATAAAGTATAAAATGCAAGTAAAACTAAAAGAAAACAAAAATATATAAATAACTTTAGGCCTACTTAATTATAAATAATTTATCAATTTTATCATGTTCATTAAAAAGTAATTAAAATTCTAGACAGAGAGTTATAATTTAAAATGATCTAGATTTACGTCTTTTATTTATTTTATAAAGTTTCCAAAGAGACCGAAAGCTTGAATGTGATGTTATGGATCTTCAAAGTTTCCAAAGCATTAAAATGGTATTAATTCATCAATGACGGATACAGGGTTTCCAGAAATAGAAGGGGACGTTGCAATATTTTTATAGTGATCCGCAGGTGATATCAACAAAATCAGTAAAACAACTGTCTGAACATTTTGATTGTGATTGCACGGAGCCACGAGTCTCCTGTAAGTTAAATATAACTCATAACTTCACTACAGTAAAATGCACAATGATGGCAACATAATGGGAACACATCGTATGGACCCTAGTTTAAACTCACGTTTCCAACGTAATAATTGCCAGTTTTTTCTGTATACTACTAGTACTCGAGCCAGGAGGCGTGTTTATCTGATTGCGGAGTTGGAGCTACCTTCGTAGAATGATTCCTAAGTTTGATGCGTTACTGTAATTATTTATACGATCTCTAATATTTATCATTTGAATTTATTTGTGAGATTAAAAAAAAAATAAATAAATAAATAAAATAAAATAAAATTTAAAAAATCACTGTAAAAGTAGGGTAATTAAAATTATGGAATAGTAATAACGGGCGACGTAGTCTGTTTAAACCACTGACATGATTGCCCACTATAAGCTGTCAGTAGTTTCTAATCCAATCTTATCAAGAACGTCCCCCGCCGTGCTGGACAATAATGACCATGTCATATGTACCCCGGATACCTGTTGCATACATTCTACTGACAGCGGCCTTCACCTTGCGGCTACTGTGTGTACACATCAACATCTTAATATGAACGGAAGTGTCGCTGACTCAAGTCGCCATTATTGGCAGGTGTAAAACAAGCACACCTTTATGATATCTTCGACTCACCTGTAATTGTGTAATACCGATATGTACCTGGGGACTTATGGCAACATAACTTAAAACGAGCTAATTTGATACAATTCTACACTGTATATCACAGGGATTGTGTCAACGCTGTAGGATCAGCAGGTGGTTTTGTAATTATCTCACCTGTTTGGGTTTAATATCCGAGATTCTTAGAGACAGCGATGGCGACTGGAGAAGTGACGGCTAATCCAGGAGATGTATTCCCGGTGTTGGCATATGAGGAGTCGGAGGATGATCAACAGATTAAGGCATGTATCATAATCAAATGTGTTCATTCATTGTCTTGTAATACAAAAGTATAGTTCAACATACGTTTAATGTTACATGGTTTGTGGTTGATTGTTACACGGGTCAAATCCATTAAAAACCTTGAAGGCCTACGCGAAATGTACGTAGATTTACGAAACGAATCGCACTGGATTTTTTAAAACCCATACTGTTGCTTGTTAGTTTTGAATTAACAATCATTAATCGGAATGTTTTGTTGTTATTATTATTTTTCAGGTGGAACGTCTGCGGAAGGAGTTGAGCCTGGAGCCGCTGAGATGTGGCAAGTGCCCGCAATGCAGTCGTGCAGTGATAGCATTTACCGTGGCTGCCGTTGTGGCATTGTTACTGGCACTTGTACTGGGCATAGTGCTCAGTTTAAAAGGGATGATGCACTTAAAAGTAATAGATGTATAAACCATAATCAGTAATAAATCATTTTCCCCATTTTTTTAAAAAAAATATTATAATGGAGAATGTTGGCATTTTCCTTTATTTTGTGTTTTCTTTTACAATTTTTTTACTGTTCATTTCTCTGTGGCGTCCCCTTTCCATTTCATAATTAATTTTTGACAGGCATGTATGTAACTGGTGAGAAATAAAATATTTTAAATAGGGTAATCCTATGTATAATTATATCCCTGCATCATGGTTCATATCTTAGTTCAAATAGGCCAAGTTACCCTTGCTGTAGATCATATAATATTATGCTTATTATATTAAAATATTGATTTTTTGTTTGATACAGATGTAGTTATTTTTGATAGGATAAAATATTCTTTTTTAAGTTTTTATAATATAGATTGCTGTCTATTTTAGAACTACAATTTGAAGATGGAGGACTATGGTGTTCTGCATTTAGAGAATGTCCAGATAAGAGGGAATATAGTGGAATTCCATACCCCTGCTCATAGTGGACTGGACACCACCGACACATGGCATGATTTTGAAACTGTAAGTAAAAAATTCTCTTTTTGCTGACAATCATAACTTTATGTGAAATATAATAGGTCAAATGGCACTGTTCGAATTGTTGTAAAACATCAGTATGAGCTAACTATCATGAACATCACTGATATGCCTGATGTTGTACTGGCCGGACAGTTATATTAGAGAAAAGGGTTGGGGGTGCAGGCTGCATTTAAAAAAATGCTTTTCTCCTGCTGGAGAGTTTTTTAAAAGAAAAGTTTATAATTGAAGGAATTTTGAAATATTGTAGCGGTTTTTGAGTCTAAAGGTAGCGTGCTAATAAAAGTTCAATCCCAAGAAACAGAGTTCTTTTTATCAATAAACAGTTTTATTTAAATCCAACGAAGTTTGTAAGGAGGCAATAAAAAGTTCAATGTGTCCAGATATAATTTAAATGATAATGATGAAGAGTTTAATATAAATGCATAATCCAGGGTGCTACTAGGTAAAGTCA
>NW_019775524.1:259420-289947 GCF_001039355.2 Lingula anatina
GGTGGGGGGTGGGGGGGGTGCAGTCTGCTCTACATGCTACCACTGCTTTTGTTATTATTGAAATCACTAATAAGTAATAATAAAATAAAATGTCTTCTATTATTATTTCAGCACTGGACAGGAATAATGGATCAGACGAATTCCATTTGTTTTATAAAGGCATTAAATAGAACAGCTTTCCTTCATCTGGACCTGCTTGAGGAAGTACTGGAAAAAACTAAAGTGGGTATTTATTGTACAAGTATCAGTATGCAAATACCACAGTATGGTGGTTTTAATTGAGTCATCTAATACAATAACTAATAAATAGTAATAATGAATATTATTATTATTTTTTTGTTTAACATGTTTTTAATTTTGCAGGATACAGAAGTAATTTTGTCTTCCCCTGTTGAAAATGATAACTGGATAGCTAGACCCTTGACAATGTTAGAGAGACGAGGATTGAGCCTAGACATTCTTCATGAATGTGTAGCACGTGGCATGCCTCTTCTTCATTTAGTGCAGAACGAAACTGCATCAGGTAAAACAATTTATTTGCCTAATTGATTTGACAGTGATGTTATTGAATGATTTATAAAAGCCAGATTCCAAAATTTTGGCAACACTGCATGCATCTTTTTTCATTGATTTTTCCCCTGCTGTCAATTTGCTTTGTGCAATTTAAAAAAATGGTTGCAAAGCTGGGCCTTCCCCAGTGCATAAATTATTTAATAGTTTTTTCAATTTGGCAGGTAGAAATAATTTGTCATTATATACAGACACTGAAAGTGTTATTCTTATTATCTGTCTGTTCATGTTGTTACTGTTCAACACATTTGTTTATCCCAAAACTGCCAAATCATATTTATTTACAATGTGTCCTTGTTTTTTTTTAAAATTCTGATCACTAATATTTGATTAACCAAAAAATTTGAATTTTAATGAAAAAGAATTTCACGTCAAAGTCTTTGCACCCAATGTAAACAGCTTCAGCCATTGCAATTTAAAAAATTCTATTCCATTCCATTATTTCTTTTGCCAGGTTGCCAGCATGCCTGTGTTCCACGCTTTGCTTTGGAGAGAAACACCACCAGTCCTTCTGGTTTCACTCTCAAAATGGTATCCAAAGACTGTATAAGCTATAGCTCCAACTGCCAAACATGAGTTTTAGTTCTATAAAACACATTTTTATATATTTCTAATGTTTTTACAAGAAATCCTAAGATGCATTGTCCTGAAAGTGAAGTCTCTGAACACTGTATCAGCCCAGGGAATTATATCCGATATAATTCCCTGATCAACCTTGGCAGCATTATTTAACATAAAGTCTCAGTCCCATAAAGGTATATAAACAAATAACTTGAAGGTAATTTTAATATGTCTTTCTATGGTCATGATGCTGTACTTTAGTCTTTGGTAGGGGTACATTTGAGCTTTTCTGCCATTTTTATAAGCTTTTTATAATGAAGCAGGCAATCGAGGAATTGTTTTGTCATGGATCCTTAACACACGATGCCTAATGCATAATGCCTGAGACATTACACTTACGTTTGTCAGGATGAATAAGGGTTGACTTGAAACAGCTGATATTAAACATGAAACAGCTAGTCTCTCAAATAAAAATCTCTCTGAAATGTGCATCTCCTCTTCAACTACAAATTTCATATCACAATATACTGAAAATTGCTCTGAATGTAGCATGTTTATCACTTAAACTTACTTTTTCTTCCTTTGAGCTCTTTAATCTCATTTTTTTTATGCAGCAACAAAAGAGAATTATTTTTCTAATATGAATAGCCATTTTTCATTTGTTGAGACTGTGCAGTTTACATGATTGCATTTTACTTGTTTATTACTTTAGACAACTTACAAATGACTTTTTAAGTTCTTAAATTAATTGTCTAATATATGTTTAAAATAGTTACAAAAAGTTTTTGTGAATGCACTTTTATACAAGTGTGTATTGAATGTAAAAAGGTGCTTTGGTTTTGCCAAGATACTATATAGGCTAGAAAAATATGCAGATATGTATATATTTTATATTCTGTAATCTATTATAAAGAAGTCAATAATAAAGCATGATAACCCATATTTATTGGTATAATTGTATTTGAATTTCCCTTCAATAAAGCAATAATTACCAAAAGCAATGATATGGAATTACCAAAGTAGGATTTGACCTGCAAGCTAAAACATCTTTATTAAAGATTTTAACAAAAGAAAAAAGACTACATAAGATCTGAGATCTTAAGTCAAATCTTATACAGCTTTATGTAAAGAAAGTGAAAAGAAAAAAATCACAATGGAAGTATTGCTCCCACACGTAACTAGACAGCAATGTGTCTGTATACATACAGTGTCTGTATATTAAAATACTTATTGGGACAACGGTCAGAATAAATTTAAATGCATTGGGACCTTAAAGTGATAAAGTGTAGGATTTCAAACACAGGTAAAGCACATTATCTGAGGATATGTAAGACACCTTCCACACACCATTCACACACTGAGGAAAAATTCTTGCAAATAATGATTTAAAATATGTGTATTTTAAGAGACTCTTAGTAGGCTTAGCATATAACAAATTTACTTTTCAAGTCATATGAATGTTTTTTTTTTCTACAATTTCCCATTTTTTCTTTAGATCGGCTGCTTTTTGAGGACTCATAAATGCCATAAATCTATGTTGCAAAAGATAATCAAATTTACCCCCTTCCTGGGCCACCTGTCAACCATTTTTAATTGATAGTTTTAAATAGCATGGCAAATAAATAGCAAAACATTGCTTACGCATGTGTTATTCAGGACTTTTCGTTTCCCGAATTGTTACAGAGCTATGGAATGTGTCAGGAAAAGATAATCAAACCTGGTTAGTCTAAGAAAAATAGTGTTTAACACAGGAATTGTAAAGTTTGAGCATTTTTTTTTTTTGGGGGGGGGGGGGGGGGTCTACTGTACACTTTTGAAACATAATGTAGCATATTTAGGCTTTTGATGGTTGAATTGATACATACACATATCCTTGGAAAGATAATTGTATCATATAAACTGTGGGAACCTATCCTTAATGTTGTACTACACATAAAACTTATTCCAAGGCTTGTCAAAAATGACAATGGTATGAGTCTCACTTGTAAAATATAATGCTTAACAACTTCACAGAGTTGTTTTTAAATAGTCCCCATGATTGATACCATAACATGGTTCATTGTTCTTTATTGCAGCCCAGGACATACCCCCAGTTATGGTATAAACACCAATATCCCCACCAGGTGTCACTGTAATAAGCCCAGCAGCACCTGCTGCCTCCTCAATTCTTTTAGCCAGTTGGTGCAGGGCTTTCTCACTGGCCTGCTGGGCACTGTTACCTAGAGGATTAGATACAAACTTTATCACAAATATGTTGACATGTGTTTATCGTTTTTGTGAAGTAGTGTATACACATTTTGACAATTTAAATTTACTTATTAATTTTTACAAATATCTTTTTAGAAAGAAGAAATAATATAAAAATATGCCAGTCCATCGGTTAATGAAAGAACTACCTTTTGCTATGAGTTCAATGACCAATTTTGCTAGACATAACCGTGCTATAGCTTCCCCATGCCCTGTTGTAGACACTGCCCCATATTGATTGTCGGCATAACCACCAGCACCTGGGGTTAGTATATACAGCCAGTCAGTTTAAATAAGGATGTCAAGTTGTTATAATATAAATAAATAGTGTCAAGTTGCAATGATATTAATGATTAGTGTTAAAAATATTGATGCAAGGTAGACAGTATTTAAATGTGATGTCAGAGGCAGCATTTATGAGATTGTTAATATAACCGAAGATGATGTTACATGTATTCAGATGTGAATAAAAAGGATGTGCTTACCAACAATTGGAACATCTCCAACTCTCCCACACATTTTAGCAGTGATGCCACCAGTAGATGTCGCACTAGCCACGTTTCCAAGATAATCCACAGCTACAGCCCCTACTGTTTCATGTTCAGCACTCGATGAAGGTAGAGTTTCATGGAGTGCCCTAAGAACAGATACACAGAAGATAAAAGAATATTTGTAAGTTTTATGGTATGAGGCATTTCTGGAAGAAACCTGCAACTTGCAGTATTCTCAATGGGTTACATGATGATGGAAATCTTAAGAAAGCTGACTGCCCAGCAGATATCATGATACTGCCATAAAATAATTGTTTTACTTGTCTCCATATACATCTAATTTTACATCCATCTAATCAATAGCGATCTTCAAAATTGAATTTCACCCTAATTGACCTTGCATTTTAGTTGTTAAGTCTACAGAACATATTTTTATGGATAATAGACTCTAATAAATAAATGAATAAATAAATAAATTTGATTTTATTATTACTATCATTTAAGTTTCACATACTGTAATTTAACAAGCACCTCATATCAATGGCCTTTACAAAATTAACATTTTTTAATGCCTACCTTTTCTCGTATCCTCCTACAGTTGCTTTAGTATAGGATGATGTGTATGTCTTCAATGAATCTAAAGACCTTCCAGTGACAAGATATAATGGATCTACTTCCTGAATATTCATCTTTGAAGCAAAGACATTTGCACCCTTGTCTACTATCAACATGTGATCTGTCTGAATTGAAAACACTTATATGATAAGAATAAGAATACAAGTTGAGGAAATTTTAGATCAAAATAACAAATTAAATTTTAATGCTTTTATGTACACAAGAACACCATGGGTACATAAAGTAAATTTATATATTTAAGACATGATGTTATCCTAAAATATTCTATCGTGAGAGTTTTTGAAAGAAAATATATAATGGAAAGGCAATACAATAATAAATGGTTAAAGATTTTATTCAAAAGGGTTGCCAGGAAATACCACATTAAAACAATTTTTGATCATGTTTTGATACTCCTCCACTTGCATGTTCTCATACATCCAAAAACCTACAACATAAATGTCATCAAACTGTATCCCAACTGTTCTACTGTATATCTAATGCATTCTCACCTTGTCCATCACTAGCTTTGCAAGTTCTATAGCATTTTTTATATTTTTCACTGTTGCCACTGCACCAGAATTCAGTGTCTGCCCGTCACACACCAGTGCATCCATTTCTACAGTACCCGCCACTGTCAGTTTGGAGCCTGTGCCTTGAGGAAGATAATGAAGTTACTCACTGCAGGTAATTGTAATTATGAGTTATTCACTAACACCAAAAGAAAGACTCTCTGAAGAAAGACTTTTTCACTGAAATATTTCCTTTAATGCAACACACCATGGTGAAATGATCCTGGGAAAGAGTGGAACCAAGTACGATGTTAGAAAACATCTACTTGCTTTAAAAAAAGGTCCAAAAAATTTTAAATACCTGCATTAAATGAAGGATTATCTTCCATCACTTTGACAGCTACAACTACTGCATCTACTGCACTGCCTCCATCTTTCAGAACCTGATAGCCTGCTTTACTAGCAGCCAAAACCCCTTCTGTGTATGCTTCATACTTCTGACTGCCAGAAGGGATAAATCCTGATCCAGCACCCCCATGAACAACTATACAGGGTGTTACATCTGACTGCACAGCTGCTGGGGTGGGTGGAACAGAAAGCTAGATTTTGAAGAAAATTAAAAATAAATAAATAACACAAGACATGTGTGAACCCCAACTCTGAGTTTCATGGATATACCCAAAGAGTATGCCCGATCATCAGGTGTTTATTATATCATTTTCCATTATAGTGAAAATAATTCTAACCATTGTGCAACAGGCAAGCATGGACCATACTTAACATTACATAACTTGTATGTTGGAATTATTTAATTGAAAGTAGATAAAAATGGTGCATAGATTTTTCAGCACGATTACCAAAACAAGTAAAAGAGCAGACAAAAAATCTGTTTGTTCACAAACAAAGACAAATTACAATAAAAAGTCTCTCATATTCATTTATTGTATATAATGTAACATTATGTACATATTTTTGGAAAATTGAAACCAAAACTAAAGGAGTTACGTTGCTCACTTTTTGTGAACTATCCAGAACCCCAATTCCTTCTTCACCAGGATTCAGACCCCACTTTAGGTCCCCATTTCTCATGGCTGCCCATGCCATTCTCTCTGTGTTGAAATGCATGCCAAGTTCCCCTTTATTACTGACAACAACAGCGCCCCCTGTACCCTGCACCTTCCTGGACATTGAAGTTAGTGCTGCTTCAACGCCTTGCTGAGCAGTATGACCTAAAATAATGAGACAAAAAGCAAAACAACTAAATAACCACTATTCAAAGGATTTCTTTTTAAATAACTAAATATCCAAAAAATTAACTAAGTAAAAAATAATAAATAAAACAACAACAAGGGCAATAATTATAATAGTAAAGATTATAAAGCAATTTCTTAAAAAAGTTGATAAAAACTAAACATTTTCTCTTTATTGATAAAAACTTTTGCCTGTCTGTGCATAGCAGTTTTTATCTTTTGTTAAAGAGTGAAAGTAAGTATCTTACCGTCTGCCATAAGTTGAATAATGTGTCTGGCCAGGCACACCTTCAAGATGGACTCCCCATGACCTGTACATGACACAGCTCCTACATCATTGTCACAATATCCACCACTGCCTGGAGTAAGACATGGCAATTAGCATGTGAGTGATGTTAAAAGTATTACAAATTATACTGTGTAACATTATCATTATACACGTACCATCCCACATAAAATTCCTGACTGCTACACCACTATCATGATAAAATTGTGGCATTTATTACACCTTACGATGGACAAAAACTCCAAACTCTGTCTTATCAAGGCAATGTGTGAAGCTCAAATAAAATCACACATTTCTTTTTAAAAGAACAATAGTTTTTCAAATTATGNCCTATAGGAAATCCTATAGGAAATTTTCGTAAGGGAGGTAATTGTAATTATGAGTTATTCACTAACACCAAAAGAAAGACTCTCTGAAGAAAGACTTTTTCACTGAAATATTTCCTTTAATGCAAATGATCCTGGGAAAGAGTGGAACCAAGTACGATGTTAGAAAACATCTACTTGCTTTAAAAAAAGGTCCAAAAAAATTTAAATACCTGCATTAAATGAAGGATTATCTTCCATCACTTTGACAGCTACAACTACTGCATCTACTGCACTGCCTCCATCTTTCAGAACCTGATAGCCTGCTTTACTAGCAGCCAAAACCCCTTCTGTGTATGCTTCATACTTCTGACTGCCAGAAGGGATAAATCCTGATCCAGCACCCCCATGAACAACTATACAGGGTGTTACATCTGACTGCACAGCTGCTGGGGTGGGTGGAACAGAAAGCTAGATTTTGAAGAAAATTAAAAATAAATAAATAACACAAGACATGTGTGAACCCCAACTCTGAGTTTCATGGATATACCCAAAGAGTATGCCCGATCATCAGGTGTTTATTATATCATTTTCCATTATAGTGAAAATACTTCTAACCATTGTGCAACAGGCAAGCATGGACCATACTTAACATTACATAACTTGTATGTTGGAATTATTTAATTGAAAGTAGATAAAAATGGTGCATAGATTTTTTCAGCACGATTACCAAAACAAGTAAAAGAGCAGACAAAAAATCTGTTTGTTCACAAACAAAGACAAATTACAATAAAAAGTCTCTCATATTCATTTATTGTATAGTATGTAACATTATGTACATATTTTTGGAAAATTGAAACCAAAGCTAAAGGAGTTATGTTGCTCACTTTTTGTGAACTATCCAGAACCCCAATTCCTTCTTCACCAGGATTCAGACCCCACTTTAGGTCCCCATTTCTCATGGCTGCCCATGCCATCCTCTCTGTGTTGAAATGCATGCCAAGTTCCCCTTTATTACTGACAACAACAGCGCCCCCTGTACCCTGCACCTTCCTGGACATTGAAGTTAGTGCTGCTTCAACGCCTTGCTGAGCAGTATGACCTAAAATAATGAGACAAAAAGCAAAACAACTAAATGACCACTATTCAAAGGATTTCTTTTTAAATAACTTAATATCCAAAAAATTATTAAGTAAAAAATAATAAATAAAACAACAACAAGGGCAATAATTATAATAGTAAAGATTATAAAGCAATTTCTTTAAAAAGTTGATAAAAACTAAACATTTTCTCTTTATTGATAAAAACTTTTGCCTGTCTGTGCATAGCAGTTTTTATCTTTTGTTAAAGAGTTAAAGTAAGTATCTTACCGTCTGCCATAAGTTGAATAATGTGTCTGGCCAGGCACACCTTCAAGATGGACTCCCCATGACCTGTACATGACACAGCTCCTACATCATTGTCACAATATCCACCACTGCCTGGAGTAAGACATGGCAATTAGCATGTGAGTGATGTTAAAAGTATTAAAAATTATACTGTGTAACATTATCATTATACACGTACCATCCCACATAAAATTCCTGACTGCTACACCACAATCATGATAAAATTGTGGCATTTATGACACCTTACGATGGACAAAAACTCCAAACTCTGTCTTATCAAGGCAATGTGTGAAGCTCAAATAAAATCACACATTTCTTTTTAAAAGAACAATAGTTTTTCAAATTTTGAATTATAAATTATACCAATGAGTGGACTGTCCCCTACTCTTCCTGCCATTTTTGCAGTTATTCCACCAGTAGAAGTTGCACATGCCACATTTCCATTGCTATCCACTGCCACTGCCCCTACTGTATCATGATCAGACTGTCTGAAAATCAATTCCACATTTCAAGATGAAACCAGACTCCAAATACTATCCAAATACTGGCACCCTTCTGTCTTCATGCAGAATTAAACTTAATTCAATTATCATACTTGATTTTAATTTTAATGTGAGAAGATGATTCAGTACTTTGTCTTACTACATTAGTGCACTTAATAAATGGGACAGTAAAAGCAAAATATATCACCATCATTGCACCTACTTTTCTCCAATCTTTAATTAAAATTAATTTAATTTAAAATTAATCTTAAGAATGTAAACATCACCTCAGAAAAAAAAATCACACCCTTACAACCTCAAAACTCATACCTTTCTCTAAACAGAACTTTTACAGTTTTTCTGAACTGCATGTAAGTCTCCCACTCTCTTTTGCTCTCTTCTGTGACCAGTATTTCAACAGGAACCTCTTCTATTCCCTGACTTTTAGCAAATGTATTAGCACCTTGGCCTGATAGAAGAACATGGTCAGTCTGCGAAAAAAAAAAATAAATAAATAAACTCATGGTTATCACAAACTGGTAATTAAAGAAGCTTACAGTAAACAAACTCAACACTCACAAAACTTACAGATAAACTTTAGGGTGGCCCATTTCAGTACTACAGTTGTATTCAATTTTCTTTTCTGTAGCAAGAAAATTACATTATACAAATGAACTATTTTATATTTCCTGGTGAGAATCACACTCAGGAAATAATAAAAAAATAAATTAAAAACATAATAAGAGACATATTGTATTATGTTGTGTTCTGTTGTGTTGTGTTATGTTTTGATAAAATCATATGTGGTAAAGAACAATGACTCATTTTATCACTGATGAAATAGAAGCTTAAAACATTCATAAAGCAATAAGTATATGATTACAATAAACTCTTCTTCATCAAATCAAATATTATTACATTTTCCATGACTAGTCTAGCAAGTTGAACTGGGTTCTTTATGTTCTTCACACAGCAAACTCCACCTGCTGCTAGAGACTTTCCTTCCATTATCATAGCATCTAACTCTACTTCTCCATCTTCATTCAGTACAGCTCCAGTGCCTAAATACACATGCATCTCTTGTTAATATGAATATTTCTCACCAAATGTGAACAATATTGACTGATTACTTTTGCTAGACAGACCCATTACTTTTTTCTAGATAATGCCATAACTATTACAGCACTGAAAGACATGTAACACTTTGTAACAAAGGCAAGCATATACTATCCATCACTATTAATACTTTGTTTCTGCATGTGAAACGGGAAATCAAATATTTAATATGTGCTAGAATACCTGCATCAAAAGCAGGGTTATCTTCCAGTAATATAACAGCTGCTTCCACAGCATCCAAGGCACTTCCCCCTCCCTGTAGAATCTCATATCCTCTCTGTGCAGCTTCTTTCACTGCTAGCACACTGGCCTCGGCCAGATTATCTGGGATAGCCCATGCTCCACCATGGATTACTATTGCAGGTAACATCTCTGACTGTTGATGGTGTGTATATATATATAAAAGCTGGAATAGAAGACGAATTAAGTTTTAAATACACTGATGGTATATGTTTGGAAATCACTGGTGGGATTCTAGCCATCCTAGCTGACTGCTTCCAAATTAAAATTAGAAAAGAAAGCAATCAAAACAGCTATCCAAGATAACAGCATGATGATAAAAATAATGATTTCATATTAAATTGTTCAAATTGTTAATAGTTCAAAAAGTCACATTTTTATTAACAGAAGAAAAATACAGGGTCTATTCACTCCCCAGCAATTAAGTGCATGCATGATGGTACAATCTATTTAGAGCACCCAATCTACCTGTGTTATTAAAATATAAACAGCTGCCTGTCATCATAGACACCTAAATGCACTTTTTTATGATGGGCTTTTTGCACAAATGTCAAAAATCCTGTATACTTCCAGCCTTACAAAGAACCAGGATGCATTTCTTTGAAGCATTTTAATGAGAGCATGAGGTTTTTGAGCGCTTTCTAACTTGTATTAATACCACCCCTCCACAAACTTCACTGGTGGTATGTTAAGTCTGACTCAGTTATGTCATATTTTTCAGTTGCCTTAAATGGTTGAAAATCAAAAGTCACAAATCAAACCATTAAGTTGCCTAATGGCACGGGTGCGATTAATCTATATCTGTACAGCCGAAGTCCACCTACAGCACGTAGGAGTATTATAACGGCTAGGATTAAACTCACCTCACAGATAAACGAAGATAACGCTATGCACTATGAAACCGAAACCCCCTATGAAACGATGTCCCTGTTTGTTGCAGCAAGTTTCTTAGCAAACCAGTCCCTTTTCTTCTTCAAATAAGAAACGCGCCAAGTCTTCAGCTTGTACCCAACGAACACTCCAGTTAAGAAAGCAATACCAGCTATGATCGCTAATTTCTTATCTTCGGGGCTCATGGTATTCGGTAAAGATAATATGAGCTCTTTGGTGTGCTAGTCTCGATTGCCGCGATTAAGGGTTCGTCGTCTCTTTTAGCCTCGTTTATGGTACCTTGATAACAGTGTATATGCTCTCTTTGAACGAGGCTTCTTGGCGGGGAAAATCACCAAATGATCCATTTATATATTCTAAACCCAAAATGGTATTTTAATATGCATACATAGAAGTTGACTACCAATTTTTAGAAAAAGAAAATTAAAGATAAAAAATGTATATATAATGGGAATCAAATACAGGTATTTAGAGTCTTGCGCTTGGCTAGATCTATTTGATGAAATATTATATACAATGAAAAGGTGTTCTGAAAAAAAATTATGAATTAGGTTGAGACCATATTTCGGGTCGGGAATAGGTGAAAAAGTTGGATGTCAAAAGCAACAGGCAACAAGCATCTACATGAAGCGACGATGATGCCGGTACTTTCAATCTCCTTGTTTTTGCGAAACTGGTGAGTCTGACAGAAACTAGGAATAGATCTAGATGAACATGATACGGCCAGTTTTGTAATTTCTATCATTTTACTTGTTTGTGTTTCCTAGCGATTGTATAATTTTGGAAGTTGAAAAGTCTTGAAAGTGACAGCCATTTGGGATGGGATGCCTTCAACCCTCAGGGTGAACACCGTGTCACTATCAGTGTTAACAACAGTAGTTTACCAGTCAACTCGTGCTAGATATGTGATATGATCAACCATAATATCCGTTGTATTGTTGATCGTTGAATATGATTCATATATAAAATTTTGCAACAGTCATAAACAATTCTAAGGAGTCAGATGTAATAGATTGGACGTTCTGAAAGAATTGAATACCCACATCGTCAATCCAAAATGATCTAGGAAAAAAGTTATTTTTCATGTCTTTTGAAGCAATTTAAGCACTATTCCTTAAAGTTACACTGTTCTGGTAGTTACAGAATATATGTAGTGAATCACCCACAACAGTCATTTTGGATTTATCAGGTTTTTGAAAAGTGTGGCTATAATCAATTGCACGGATAACTAGAAAAAAAAAAAAAAAAAAAAAAAAAAGAGACTTGCAGGTCAGAACTACATTGAATTATGTTAAATTGCTTGATGACTGTAGGGTAAGCCTTGAATAAACCTCAGTAAATTTTAACACTGGTAGCTAATTTATTCCTTTCTGAGATTCCTCAAGTTGTCCCTTTTATAATCATATTACAAAGTAGTCAAGTTAATTCAGGTTACATGTATATGCTTCAGGCCTGTAGCCAGCAATTTCATATGGGGGGTTCGTTTTCTGAAAAAGTGGACCTTTTATCAAAAAAACGTTCATGTACCTAGATCAAATTTTATCCAAAGTGGACCTTTTCCTAGCAAAAAGGGCAGTTCTTTCGAACCCCCCAAACCCCCCCTGGCTATGTGCCTGTGCTTTCATATACTATCCCCGTTTATGTTTTATGTACCGGTACTTACTATACATTCTACTTTCAAATTTAGCTTTCTGATTTATTTTTAGGAATGATTTGCTTTGCAACATCAACTATGAGGACAGCAGATAAATGAAGCTATAACAACAAAATGCAGACTAATTCAATTATTAATCATTTCCAAGAAGAACTTGCTTATCATGAAACCTATGCAGCAGAGAAAACAAAAGGTACAAGTCCAAGGGGTCAGGTGGTCAAATACATCCTGGCTCACATCAACTATAATGATAAACCCCAGAAACCTTATATTGTTCATGGAACATCAGGTTGTGGTAAGACTGTCACACTGGCCCAGCTGGGGAGACATCTGAAAGCTAAACAAAAAAATACCATAGTAATCCAAAGGTTCATTGGCATATCCCAGAGAAGCTCCTGGCTTCATGACATTTTGATCGGCATCCAAATTGAGCTATGTAAAGAACTGAACCTACCAGTGCCAGAAAACAGAATATTCCACCAAGTAGATAGAACTTTGAGAAATTTTGATGAGTTGTTGAAAGAAGCCAGTAAAGTGCTTAGGGGACAGAAGCGGAAATTGGTACTTGTCCTGGATGGGATAAATGAACTGCATTCTACACCTGGTATGGATTTTGTAAGCTGGGTCCCTTCTTCAGTGCCATCTATGATCTCCTTGGTGCTCTCAACTGATCCAAATGAACATGGAGTGCTGGAGAAACTTCTGCAACGGATCCCAGATGAGAAAACCTACCTGCAAGTCGCAAGTTTCACAGAAGATATGATAGTAGAAAATCTTGCTCGGTGGCAAAATGATGTAGAAAAGAATTTAACAGAAGAGCAATTTGAGAGTCTTTTTGAGTTCTTTGCCCATTGTAAGACACCACTGTATGTGAAGATGTGCTTCAATACTGTAATACACCAGGTTCCCAATCCTGAGGGCCAAAAGAACAGTGAGGAAGAAAATCCAGTCTTATCCAATACCCTCCGTGCTGCTGTGAAGGATTTTTATAAAAGATTAGAAAGGAAGTATGGTACTGCTATGGTGTCACATGTACTTGGATATATGGCATTGGCCAGGTGAGTTTAATCTATTGTTTCATTGCAAAACTGCTGAAGTCCATCATGTTTTCAAGAACAGATCAGAAAAGATTGTCTGACTCTGCATCTAACTAAAAGGAGATAAGAACATGCTTTCAGTGATGCATTTGAACAAAAAGGCTAGTTAGAATATTTTGTTTGTCCTGATTGCTTTACTGTAGTTTTTAAACAAAATTAAACAGGAACAATACAAAGTAAATTGGATTGACTTTACAGCAAGATCAATTCTGAAGCAGTTAAAAAATCAATTATGACTGTGTAATTATTACTCCAGTTAATAGAATGTAGACAGATATTGATCTTGCTTAAAGTCTAACTGTGTTTTGTTATGGCTCCTAATAGTTACTGCCTAGTGACTCAAACAGAGCTACTTGTCTAATTTAATTGTGTATGGTAATTAAGAAATAAAATATGTGTGAATATGAATTTTTAAAAACATTTTACATATTTACAAATGGACTGTTTCATAGATGTTTGATTTGGTGATTCATAACAAAATGAAACATTATTATTTGATTTAGCAACCTTTTCAAATAATTTTTTTTGTTTAAATTTTGTACTTAGTCTAATATTTCTGTACTTACCAAAATAACTTTTATTAGTATATGAATCACATACTAGCATAGGAGTTAAAAAAAATTCAAGTTTGAAAAATAAAGTTTGAATTTTTATTGATATCATTTTATGTGTAGGTATGGTTTGAGTTTAAAGGAACTTGAGAACCTGTTGAGTGTGGATGATGCTGTGTTAAGAGAAGCAGGGAGATCTGGGGCTAAGAGTGATGCAGACAAACTGTGGAAAGTCCTGGAGAGCTGGCATGGTCTTCAACAGGAACTCATTACTAGATTCCAGATACTGCGGGAAAAACTGGCGTATGGAACCAAAGTTTACAGCTTCACTCAGAGGTTGGTATCAGTTGCTATTGCATATTCCTTATACTTTTATTCATTATAGATACAAATATTTTTGTAAAGTCGGGTTCATGTTACAGATAGATGAACCCCTCTCAGTAGACAATTTGATTAAACCATAGGTAATCAGGTAATCATAGGTAATCACTTCTCCCCCACTTACTACTTTCCCACAGTAAGTTCGCATTTTGAATTTTATGCTAATCAGTATCTTACACTTGTAACATTCTAGTAATTTTTAATTACAAAGCTTGGGTAAAGATCACATTTCTTGCTTGCAGTTCATAGTTTATTGAGCAAAGGTGAGTATCATCTTAACTTCCATAAACAAAGCTTTGTGACAACATTATATACCTTTTGTTTTAACTGTTTTGATAGTGCATGGATCTTTTACAGTGTAACACAATATAAAGAATAATATTTGATTTAAAACATATCGTATGCAGTAAACTCATGTATATTCCTGCTTAAGTATATAATTTAAACATTAATAATCATAGAGCAGACACCACCTGATCTGAAAATATTTTCACAGCAAATAATTACAGTGAGTCTAACCAATAGTTAGATTATACAATAATGCTTAGTTATTGGATATAAGTTGAGGTTCTTTTGTGCCTTTCTCCAGTGTTTTGGTAACACCCACAATGGCTTGTTATGGTATTGGGTGATAATTGCCTGCAATAAGTTGTAATCAATTTCATCAAAAATCCATGCATGTGTTAAATTGATCTGCAATAGTTACTATGCACCATTGGAATGCTTAATCATTCTTATTTTCATCAGTGTGGCTAGTCCATAACTTAATTGCATATTACTGTAGTAGTTTTTTTGCATAGATTCCTTGAAGAAAATCTATAAAATTCAATGTTTAATGCATACAATAGATGGGACCATTGTAAAGAATATAGATACATCTGGTAATTACAATCAGATCAAGTAATGTTTAAAAATCCAATTTTAAAGATCTAATTAACTATGTTTGAATTTTAAATCACCTACAAACAGAAATATTTGCACAAAACAGGCGGATTTAGGCCGTCTTCTGGGTCTTCTGGAAGACGGTCAGATTTTCAAGTTTACATTGAGGGGTATCTAATTTTTTATGTTGGAAGATGGTCAAAAATGGAGGATGGATCAACAAAGATAATTTGGAAGACTGTCAAAACGTATCTCTGGATCCGCCCCTACAAAAGTTGATGACTTAGGGAATGATCTTTTTGCTGAGAAAGCAAAAACTTTGATTGATATATATATATGATGCTGCATATGCTCATAATTAAACCGATTGTGCTACGTATACACACTATATATGCCACTTCTTTGAAAATGACTTGTTTCATTTATGCTTAATCCATTAATCAGTTTTAAAATATATCTTTTTATTTGTTTGATTAAATATTAAGATTAATTTTTTAAATGCAAATTTAGAAATTAATACAATATTTGAGCATAGGAAATAAGAATCATAGAGGAACTCTTACAATTACACTGTTTTCAATGAAAAATTATGGTCAGAGTTCTAACCTCAGATCCATTTTTATCCTTTTTTTTGTATAAGATATATATCATAAACAAATACAGCCTGAAAATTGTTTTCCCCATATATATACATATGTGTATACACTATAGATAATACTGTTGTTTTGTTTTACCAGGCAATATTTCCAGGTTGCCATGGAATGCTACTTGGATGGTCCCCCAGAGTCGCCTAGCAACCGTAGCTCACTGCTACGGAAAATGTCAGACTTCTTTCTCTGGGTCTGGAAACAGGAGCTGGACAGGTTCCATAGAGATGAAGAGGATGGGCACACCAGCTTTGAAAGTGATGAGTTTTCAGCACTTGGGCCTGAACACCTGTGGAATGTCAGTGACCTCCCATACTACTTGTTACACTCTGAGAAGAAAGAGGACCTTCTGACAATAACCTTGGGTAACTTTTTTTGGCTCTTTGCCAAAAGCAAGATCATGTCTTTGACGGAAGTCATTAATGACTTTAACATAACTTTGGAAATCATGAACCATCCTGAGGTGGAGATTTTGAGAGAGAGCTTAATTTGTGTACAGGAAAGGCTTGACGCAAATGACAAAGGGACATCACATTTTGCAACGAGCCTCTTGGGCCACATACGCTCCCTTTCCAGTGCCTTTCCCAGTGTCATAGGCAGAGTCACCAAGCAAGCTCTGGACTGGTGTCTCAACAGGGCATCAAAACCCTTACTCATCCCAACATCAACCTGGCTTGATGCTCCCATTGGGTATCACATTGGGGTAGCTGGTTTACCTCCAAGAATGGTCACTGCTGCTAGCTTGTCCAAGGATGGGAAAAGGCTGTCCCTGGCACATGATGATAAGACTGTGTCAATATGGGAAACTTGTGATGCTTGCGAGATGCTACTTTCAAAAGTTATGAAAGGTATGTGCATAATGTATTTGATGTAGAGACCTGGGTTATAATATGATAACATTATTATTTAAGACTAATATGTTCATAAATGATTATGGAATTGAGAGTTGATGTGATGACCATTATCAGGTTTTGCACTGTGTTAGAATTTTTATCAAATTGATTTTAAGCTTTTTATTTTTATTTATTTATTTAATCTCTTTCAATGAACTGATAAAGCAAATTTTGTTGATACAAAATTGTCTTTACTTTGTAAATAGATAACCCTTGCTTTTATGAGTAAGCAGTATGTTTTATAAGCAGTATGTTTTATAAATCTGTTGACATGTTCTTCAGATCCAGTGTCTGCTATCAGCCTTAGCGATGGTGGAGACCAGGCAGCCATTTTTAGCAAAGATGGCCTTACAGTGAAAATTTTAGACACCCATCATTTAGACACAGATGAAGAGTATGTGGTATTTCACCAAAAGTCAGATACCATTGCCTGGGAGACTACCTCAAGGTGGACTTCTTCAAAGAGGACGAGGCTTAAGATGAGTGCAAACAGTGAGCGAGTCCTTCTCCTCCATGAGAATGTCCTGTATGTGGTGTACCAAGGCCAAGGAAGTGCAAAGAGAGTCACTGATGGTGTCTCCTGCTTCCAGATTTCAGTTTGTGGCCAGTACTTAGTCACTGGTCATTTTAAGGGCAGTGTCAGCGTCAGGAGCATGGTGGACAGGAAAGTACTGCACACATTGGACAAACACGGTGATTGCGTTAGTTGTGCCTTTGTCACCAAGGAGAAGGTGTGTGCTACAGGGGGACATGATGGAAAGGTGGTGGTGTTCAACCTGGAAGATGGAAAAGTTGTGCATGAGATCCTGGGCAGCAAAACCAGGGTTCAAGATGTTGCTATTGATCAGTTTGGACTGTGTCTTGGTGTTGCTGCTGATAGCGCCATCTCTTGTGGGACTTGGTCAGCGGGGAATGCTCTTATGTCTTTGAGCAGGCACACCCAGACCTTGTGCATACAATTCACTTTGCATCTTCTCCATCAGATACTGGTATTCCCCAGGATGTACTGGTCTCTGCTTCTAGGGAAGGAGGCGTGAAGTTGTGGAACCTCCGAGAAGGAAAAGGTGTGATATGGTTTAAATAAATTAATGATTCAAGGAGTGCTTGTGTGTCATATACATGAATTTAAGCATGTTAGTATAAACAAATTAATGGTATATGCATGTGT
Organism: Lingula anatina; assembly: GCF_001039355.2. The sequence goes on from NW_019775524.1 coordinate 277,648, forward strand.
GTAAAAGTAAAGGTATATAATGGTATGTGTGCATCTTGATTAGCCTAAATATTCACATAGTTTACCCTCCCAAGTAATACATGTGGTAACTTTATCCCTACTGTGCTTTCTTGTTTTAATTTTGTTTCTTCAAAATAGGATAATTTGGAAAGTGATACAGATTACTTGTACAAGTGAACTGTTTATAACACTATCACAGTGTCATATGTTTTAAATTATTCAATAAGATATTTCTTACATGTAATAGGTTAGAGAGCATGCAGTTATAGTAAAATCTTTGTATCTGTCTTTGTAGCAGTATGCAGAGATGAGCAGTCAGAATTGAAAAACGGAGCCCATCATTTGACTCATCCATTTTTTTTTCAGTGCTGAAAACCCTGATGGTGTCTTGTGATGAACTGTCAGTTTGTGGGGAGGCCATGATGACAAGATGTGAGGAGGAGATGGAGGTCCGTCTCTGGACTCTAGAACCTTTGCAGTGCAGTGTGGAGAGACAAGGGTAAGGAATACATTTACTGAAATAATATGATTATGAAAATGTTAAATATTTACAAAAAGAGAAAAGCAGCCTGAGAGGTTTGTCACCCCTTTCTCATTAAAAAAGATGTTATAATCATGATTTGACTGTCAATACATATAGTCTGAGTATTTCATAAGTACAGAGGATGGATTTGTATATTCATTGTTCTCAAATCCCTCTTCTGGACACAATTTTCAACAGTTACTGATTTAACAGATCAATTTGTCAATTGACAGTTTAAATTTATTTTATCAGATAAAGGTAATTCTTGATAAAATCCATCACAAAAATTCCTGTTGTTTATAATTTGTTATACTTGTTAAAGTACATATACAAGCTACTGTACTTTTTGTCTTTTTAATGTGCACTTTTGAATATTTATGATTTCATGCTTCCTGTTGTATCAGGTTTCTTCCAGGTTCTGGTTTGAAGCCTGTATTAGACAAAGAAGGCCATTTTGCCTGTGTACAGAGCAGGGACAGATATTTTACTGTGGCATCAGATTTAGCAAACAATACCACCAGGCTTCTAAAGGCAGCTGGACCATCTAAAGATGTCAAACCTCTAGCTTGTGCACAGGTATTTATTTGATAAGTTCTTTATCTTCTCTACATTGTATATTTAAATCTAGCAAGCTTCAGAAAAATGAAGCAGCTAGCTTGAGTCTACTTATTCAAGGAGTTATGCAAAAAGCTAAATGAGAATTTGAAATTAAAAAAATAATATAGTGAACATGCGTTATCTGTCAATAAACTTCCTCTTTTTTTTTTTTTTTTGATGAATTGCCACCACTTAGTTTAGACGACAGATTTAAAATGGAACCCGGGATTTTAGCAATATTAAATTTTCTATTTATGAATAATATAAGTCTACATTTATGAGTTTTAACTGAAAGAGAATCAGATGATGAGATGTTAAAAATTGGAATATGATAACTGCATTCAAAGTCCTGGTTGTTTAAGTATTATTGTTTACTAAAAGACAATCTTCATATTGATCTATCATGTTTGCATTAATATGTGTAAAAGAGACACCCACTAGGAATATGAAAAGAAAGCACACACCTTAATGAATATAAATGTGTTTGTGTTTTGATCAAGTGCACTCACTATCCACTTTATGCTTTGAATGTCTCATGTATTTCAATATAATTTAGGTGGCAGAAGTCCATGTTCTGGTCAGCATCAGTAACAACCGTACAATACAGCTGTGGTGCATAGAAGAAAACCAACTGATCAGGACTTTTGACCTCAAAGAAGAAATGGTGTTTTCTAGCTTTTGCCCAAGAACATCTCAGGTTCTCTTTTCTTCTAAGACTGGCCGAGTTGAAGTCTTGGGAATGTCTAGGAATCCAGAGCCCCCAAGGCACCTCAAAGAAGTGACAGTAAGTGGCACCAAGATCTTGCACCTTAGAGGGGATGCCATTTTTTACAACCAAGCCAATGTGTTACATTTTTCATCTGTGGCAAGACCCAAGCAGAACATTAGGTTGCGTTCACACAAGTTTCATGTTTCCAAGGTGTCTGCCTCAGCTGACATAAGCACGGTGGTATCATACACCCCAAAGGAGGGACTGTTTGCCTGGGATACCAAAGCAGGTAAAGTCAAGGGAAAACTAGGCATGGAAGGAATCAAGGTGCACCACATGGATCTTATGCTGGATGGGAAACATGTTTGGATGGCGTCTGGAGATCAGATTCTTATGTTTGATCTGAGCACAGGGCGTCAGGTCATCCAGCAGATGGCGCCAGGTCAGGTCACCAGCCTCAAAGTGGTGGATCAGGAAGTGGTGGTCACTACCAGTGCGGGAAATGTTGGCCGTTTTTCAGCAGTAAACATGTCTGCTGCCAGGTCCTCAAGTTTCTACAGCTTGGGGAGAATGTGGTGGCAGGACCCTCCTTCAACAAATTCTACCTCTTTGACAAATGGTAGTGTGAATAACAATCAAAAGACAGGCTCTAAATCACCCCGAGATTCAGTTGGTGCTAGGAGCGCAGAGGTAGCTGGTGAGGCAGAGCAAATGAGTGCAGCGTGTGTTATTCTCTAACATGTAGGATAGCACCCTGAGTTTTGATGGGTACTTGTTTTACCTGGAATCCCATACCCAATTCTCTGTGAAAGAATTTATTTTTTATCCTGTAATATAAAATTTCTCAACATGAGAGGGTGATCCACAAAATAATTTAACTATTTGCTGTTTATTATTTTTTATTTTTTCAGAACGAATCATTTTGAAAATATTTTTTTATATTATTTTTTTTCAGTTTTTGTAGAAATGAGTTATTTGTTGCTTTGTGACAATTTGCCTGTGCTATATTTATCAATATTTTGTTTTTATGCTTTTAAGCTGCTGTGCCAATGAAGGGCATTTTTTGTCCTTCACGTATGCATTTTCATTCCATTGTGCAATAACGATTTACCAGTATTCTGACTTCAAAACTAAGTTAATATATGTTAAATGTTCATGTTTCTGTCATGCTGTAGGAGAGCCCAGTAAGCTATGTATCCACGTGGATGCTGAGTAACATAACTGATGTCCTTATTCTTGATATTTTTCTTACTGCGTTTGTTAGAATTTTAATGGTACACTGTATTTCATATGTTTATATTTGGATTTTACAGTAGACATGATGTGTTACTTGGTGCATTTTAATCAAAATCACTATGACAGTTTTTACTTAGAAGTTAATGCTTTTGTAAAATTGATAGTATTGCTGTGATTGTGTTTTTCTACTAAGTTTATTTGTATCAAGACAGACCATTTTTGTGGTTATTTAATAAATTTAATGTCAGTTGTATTTTTATAGTGATTATCACTGTAAATGGATTTGTTTGTGCGATTCTAAAAAAAGTGCCTTAAAATAGTTATAACTTGTACAACAGTTATTGTTATAGTTTGATATGTTCCTGTGTAGTTATGGTGTGACTGTGTTATTGACTTTTTGATTTCCAAGAAAAAAAGACATTCTACACTGTGATATTATTAACATTTACATTAGAGTTGTGATAATTGTCAGTTTTACATTTCAGTAAATATTGACGAGTATCTTTGTAATTTTGTGCCAAATAAAAACATTAAACATTATGGGCGATTTTTTATTTTGCTTCATTTTAGCATGTCACTTTAGATCATATCTTTGAATTTGATTTATTTACCGGATTTTGTCCGTGTTTAGATCAAGATTTATAACTTAATTTGATAGACTAGTCAGTTGTTTATGAAAGGTATAAAACGGATTACTGATACGACAAGGTGACGGCATTTACTTGGAAAACGTCCATTTTCAGAGCTATTAGCTATTATTTTAAAACGCATTGGAGGCTATAATCAGAAAATGTTTTTAATCCCTTTAAAATTGGTATGGAATGTAAAAGGTGAAAAAAAATCTAAATGACTCCGGTTGAGATAAGTTTTGGACTCGGGGATTTCTTACACATTTTGTTTCACGTATATACCGGTACGATGAGTATGTGGTCTTGCTAGCCTTCCAAACACTCTACCGTCGATTTTATATTGACAAGGAAAAATAAATTCATAGATATACCTGTATGCGGCGTTTATTATTCATCTTGATAATAGTTGTCAGCCGATATTGTACTGCAGTGTTTATTATGGTCGAACAAAACGCCACAAAACTATCTATGTTAGTGTTGTTAAAACAAAAGCTTCATGTTTTGTCTTAAAGGTAAAACAGTAGAGGCGGACAATGTGTGTTCAAACAGTTGTAACTGGCTTGTAGACATTTCATCCTTTCTTCCTTGTTTTCGTTTGGCGACAGAGGCCCATATGATGAAAATACAGTAGTTGCAGATATATTTTTCACAGTCGAAGCTTGGTGGTACATAACAATCAATGAAGTATTTTACATCAGTACAAATAAATATTTGAAAAAAAACTCGCATTGTCTTTTGCTGTGAACTACTGTTTATCAAATCCATTCTTCGTGACTTGCTGAAAATCTGACTGATATTTCCCTTTTCCTTTCACTACAGTGTACCTCTTTTCAAGCATCTTGTTTCAAATAATGAAATGTCAAACATCAGCACCCATGTTTTTTATATAACATATCCAATTATCACCTAGCGTTACATCAGTTAAGAGGTGACTCCGATCTCCCAACGTTTCCTTCATAGCCAGTCGCTCCTTGCTCTGGTTTCAGTGAATTGGCGCGATCCGAGCGAGTCCATGCAATGGCTGCAACTTGCATCTTGCCAACCTTTTCGGCACGTTTTCTCACTTTTTTCTTTGCTTTTCGCACGACAATTTTCTTCCTGCAGGATTCGAAACATTGAAGAAGATCCAAAAATATGAGGCAACCAAACAGTAAAGCAGCCACGCCAATTGTGATCCCCAGGCCCATGCCAGCAGTTGTAGTTACAGACGGAGCGGTAGTGGTAACTAGAGTTGTAGCGTTCACTGGCGCCATGATGCACTGTGGAGGAGTAGGTTATCAAAGATCGAAAAAGATATTTCGATCGTTCATGCAGTAGGAAATGACGAATTTCAAAATTTTATAACAAACCCATTTCTACTTTGCCAAAGACCCGCTCTTATTAAGATCAATGTAGCTATGTCCACGACCGGTTGGCGTTTCCAAGAACTGTTTCCGCTGTAAAGACAGAACCGTCTTGAGTAGACAAGCAGTTATGTTATTGCTCTGTAGTTTACTGATTTTATTGGCTACTGTCCAGTATTCTTTTTGATAGAACACAACTAGTAAAACATCATCTCACTCAAAGTACATTCTTTCCGGACAAACATGACGCACGGACATTCCGTCCATTCCCTTCGCTGCTCATTGGCAAAGTTTACCGATTCAATGCTCATTTCAAAATAATATTTCTCCTTGCATTTGTTTACCATAAAGACGAAACACCAAATTCCGGCGAGTCTTTCCTTGAAGACTAGGTACTCGTATCTCTGAGAGTTGTTAGACAATTAGGCTAGTAACAAAAGTATTACCAGGGTTTTGTCTAGAAAATGTCATGTCAAAAGCCGGAAACAATCAATAAATGTGGCTCGAAATATAATCTCTCATTTTTGAGACAACCAGCGTTTAATATCAGTACACATAGACGAGTTAAACCAAAGAATCACAAGTGTGACAAAAGCATCACTGTCACGTGATGTCATAAAAAGTTGATGAAAAAGTTATCATTGTTGTATTTATTGATCCATAAACCACTGTTAAATGGGTTTTAATGCGGTGAAAATCTCTCACCTACATGATCTATTACACTGCAACAGTGTCGCGGAAATTGAATATCTAGCACTAAGTAAATTCTATTTGAAACATGAACGATGCAGTTTAAAAATTATAGATTTGTGTCCAAAAGGTAAGATGACTAATGGCACCAAACAATAGTCAAACCCAACATAAATGTGTGCTTAACTATATTTTGTTTAGAGGTTATCTTTCCTAAATTACCATCCCTGCCCTGCTTTATGATCGTGAATCAATTGAAATAACTGTTGTCATGACAGAAAAAAAAGTCAGTTCAAAAATAAGTCTATTTCACAATGCAGTTTCCGGAGTTTGCACGTACTCCAGGTCACCGAGCCGAAAAGCCATTTACGATGCTTCGATTGGTTATACAACGGCATACTGAGTAAACCACAGCAATTGTTAAAGAAAAATTATGCAAGTTAAATAAACATGATGGCGTCACGTGAAGAACATTTGCCAAGCTTAAAATATCTAAACAAGACGGGTGTGAGACAAACAAGTTCGAGATAGGATATCACGCACGTTGGTTTTAAATGGCGAAGACAACAAACTTAAAAGTTTTTAAAACAGAAAATTGATAAGTTAGTAGGGTTTCGGTTTTGATTTGGTGCTGTTCTGGTGCCATTTTATAAATCCGAAAGGCTTGTAAACAACCAAACAAAATTTGACTATAAAAACGACCTAAAACGTTATGAAAATAGGGTTTCTTGTCATTTGGTATGTATATTTGAATGGTTATAATAATGTTACATTCACATAAAACGCAATTGACAAATACACATTCTTCTAATATTTCAGTGCCAATACTAGGAATTTTAACGGTTCATTTTAAATGCACAAAGTGCACGACTCTGAGTCTCATGATACATGTGCCGTATTATAAAATTACCAAGTCCTGGTTGTATGTTTATTTTCAAATTCTAATTTTTTTTTTTTTGCAACACCCCTCAGCCCCATCTTTTGTTAGAAGTTTCTTCTGCGAGCAGCTTAGTCATAAAGCCATTTTAATTATCATTTATACCTTCATGTCATCCATATCACCGCCCTTTTCAAGTAGTCATTCCAGAAAATCTGTTCTCAGTCAAAGCAATATTTTTCAAAATTAAAGCCGAATCATTAAAAGAGAAACATTTTGGTGGTATTCATAACACCGGGCTAACTAATCCACGGATCAAATATGGCGACCAACTTAAAAGCTTGTCGTTTAATCCACTTATAAACACTGAAAAGATTCCCGGCAGGGATTACGCAACAAGCATTCAAGTGGTTCGGCCATATTTGATCTGCGAACCAGATAGTCCGCTGATATGAATGCGGCCTTTGATTCATTATATGCATGACGTAGCGCATCGTGTGCCTTTATTCTGGAAGCTGCAGCATTTATTTGAATACGTTAAGGGTATATTGATTCATTTTTTTACATGACCTGACATGACCTCATACAATGTGCGCCGTTTGTACATATTAGTTAAATATAAGCGCAACACATTTAAAAAGTGAGAGAAAAAAACAATGTCAGCCAAAATGAATTTAGCGGGTTTGCTTCGCTTTTCATTTTTGTCTTTTTTGAAGTATGCAATCAGTAATACAGCAGGTACTTGTACGTACTAGTACAATAGGGTGTTTTCACAGAAGAAATTGTTTCCATTATGGAGGTCGTATTCCCAAGAAGCTCTTATTCCATAGATAAAAAAATTCAGATGTTTTCTGGAAACAATTCGGGCACAATACATTTTCATATGTAGAATAGGAAATTTCGCACAAATTGGTAAAAAGCCGAAAGACTGTCTTTTAGCATATATGAATTCATCCCTAAAAGATGGTTTGGTTGAGATCGAAAATCGGCTGTTGTTTAAGGTGTCTCGTTATGCCCAGGTTGACACTGATAACAACTGATGGTTATATGATATATCTCATGATGTTGAATACAAAACAGTATACTGTATGGCAAATCCAACAGTAACCTTAGATTTAAATTTTGACCTAATTTTTACAGTTAAATATTCTTTTTTAATTTCCCAGGTCGTTTATCTCCGAAACTAAGCCTCTTGTCATTCTTTTGCTTATATCAAGCTCATATGATTTCCATTTAACTCATTTCAACACGCAGCCGATATTGCAAAAACTTACTATTACATGTAATTTGACTTCTGTGGGACGTACATGTAGCGTATGAATAACGAATTCAGCGCATTTATTGTGTATGCATTGTGTATTCCAGACACACCCAACTTAACCGACCGCATGCCTGACGCACTTCCGGCAGATTCTCAATTCATAAAAATATGTCTTCTTCTTCTTCTTACCAGTGCATATTCCATAACGTGAGTATCAATCCTTTAATATCATGAGCAGCTGAAACGCGAGTCAGGAAAACCCCGTGCTGACCGTGGTTCCTTTTATGTTGAATCATCTGTAGATGCTCCTTATGCTCCTCTTTCTGAAGCTGCTAGAGATGGCCGTGGTGCTCATGGTGCATGGCGTCTCCCCCCCCCCTCTCCCCTAGAAGAAGCTGCTCATGCAGTCAGACCACCCTGACCTACCTTGTAACAAGCCCGAGGACGACAGTGGCAAAGGAATGAAAAGTCAACCCCGTTGAAGTCCTAACCCCGTTGAAGAACAAACAAACATTCTGACTTTAACATTCTGTTTTTAGCTCTAACCATTGTGTCTGAAAAGTGAAACAACTTAATATTTCAAACCAGGTTTAGTGAAAAACAATATTCTGTGGCTGTTGGAAAGCATTTTGGCTTTATCAAAAAACACTTGGGCTGAAGCTGTAAAAGTGACCAAGATCAGGGGTCTTTTATATGCAAGGTTTATATTTTTTCGGGAATTGGCAATCTTAGATATGCATCAAGTTGTCAAAAGTTGCCAAAGTGAAAACCATGCTAAGTTTGTCCTGGGCCTCCAATGGAACCTCAAGGAAACATAATTTAATGGAGGCATGGTAACGACTATAGGGCTATTGTAAAGTTTTGACGAATAGAAATTGTGACACGCCTTCACTCCTAATTTCTCTCTATTTATCAAGGTTGAAGGTTAGGCTTATTATTATTATTATTTTTTTTGATAAAAACGTCTTATTTGAATGACCTTAGTCGCTTACATGGTATCCGTCTTAGATATTGTAGCAAATGTGCAATGTGTTTCTACTGAGTACTTGTCTTCTCTATCACAACAGGTGTACGAGTTGTGCTTGCTTGGATGCCAAAACATGAAACAGGATTGAGCCCCAATGCACGTATGAACATTGTCCAGTGTTGGTATCGGGTTCTAGCATGTTGTCTAAGCCTTTTAAAAAGTAAAATTACCAGTGTGTTTTGATATGAATATATGAATATTCCTTTTAACGCCTAATCAGATCTCACATACAGTGTTCATTGGAGAACTTTGTATGATACAAATGTGTTCCCTTTTCTCTAATATGTCAATCGAAAATGAGTAGATAATGCGGTAGCTATTGTGTTTTTATGATATAATGTTACCATACGCCCTATGCGCATATCAAGAAACATCAAACATAAGACTTAAATGGTTATGTCCTAGAACTCCTAACCCAAGAAAAAAATACTATGAACAAAAATCTCACAGGGAGTTATTACAGGAAAATCTTGTAACCGAAGGTATTATATTGATGAAGTGTCACAACCTGTACTAGCACTGAATACGGTCATCAATCACCAGCTATAAGACGACGCACCACTAATGATGCTATTAATAGCAAGTATGTAAGAAAGGGACGTCCGGTAGTATTGCTTTGTTTTGCACTGTGAGACTCTCTACAGATTGGCGCTAAACTGAAGCCTCTCGATCTTCTTTCCCATATTGGTAGTAAAAACGAATTAAGTACATTGATCTTTCCTTTTCACGTATGACAGCATGTCTTCTAGTTTGCTGAGCAGCTCTCATGACTAGCTGTTTAAACAGAGGTCTCCGTATCAAGACAATTGGCTGCAGTGCGCACAAGTCCCTTGAGTAACCCGAACATATGTCACAAGCTGATATTTCTACCCAAGTGCCAAACGTGTCTTTTAAATGAAATCCTAAGGTGCTGTCCTTGATTTGCTCAGTTTTTTAATTTAACGGTTAAACGAACAACGCTGGAGACATTAATGTGACGGGTTTCGTTCAAGTGTTTGAGACCTAAGTAACATCGAGAAAACTTTCGCTTTTTTTAAAACTTTTTATCTGTGTTTTCATTTTGTCAAAGAGAGTATTTAGCTGGACGTAGAAAATTGTCTTGATTATTAGTGAAATCTGTACAAAAACTTAGATATAAGTTCCATAAATTAATGCAACACTGAAAATATCTAACAATGGGTCTTAACTTTTTTTAGAATTACAGTGGCATATAGGCGAAAGTTTAGACTAATATTTATGATTAACAATCCGTTCTTTTTTTGGGGGGTGGGGGGTGGGGGGTGGAGGGAGTGAAGTTACTTGGCGTCCACCATACTATCTTCGGTTACCCTGGGAGTTGGAGGTTTAACTTTCCCCAGTTTTCAAATGTACAAGACCCATAACATTAGCTTTATTTCACACACACAGTCTTCAAAACATACTACTATCTTATTACCACAAGGTCATTCAAAGAGACACATCCACGAACGTCAAATAAAGAATGCGTTGGAAATAGGCTATATAACTCCTGTAAAACTCAATTACTTACTTCATTCTCAAAACAATACAGGTACTTGTGTTTTTTCAAAAGTTAATTTTGTCATTTATACATTTATGTATCATTAAACACTTTTTCATATGTCATTTCAATAAAATGTGGTTTTGCTTAAGGCCGAATTATCAATCATATAATATGATTCATTCTTTTACGAAATAACTATTTACCCCAGTCAAAGATGGAATAGCAATAAATAGGTTATACGGGTTACATTACGGACGCCACTGACGTGAATGCGATATTTACAGTGTCCAAACTATCCATGGTAGCCATAATTAACGATTCTCATGGAAGTAGATGGGTTACAATTTGCTGCTGAATATTGGCATCGGTGCTGAAAAGAATAATTATCTGATAATGGACTTTGCCATGTTGATAAGAAATTTCAGAAGGTTTAATTGTATGTGGGTGTATTGTGCCATGCGACCGGTGACCTGCTCTTAAGTAAACAGTCTAGACAACTTGTAATAGTGCACCTTTAGTAATATCAGATGCACTGTGATTGGCAGTGACATTTCAAAATGTTACAAGAAAAACATTGACGCGGATGCTGGATAACTGGCTTATTTTTCCACCGTTGAAACGCAACCTTTTGAACCCGAGATCTGATGCATGCACGTAAAAGAAACAGTCCCAAAATGGTGAAATCATGCTACCAACATTTGCGTCATAAATATTGCCATAAATCTTATCTGATTTTGCTTTCTCTCAATAAAGCCAGGATTGTTTGGAAATGACAGGCTATATATCCAATTAACAATAGATGATGTAATACCAGTAAAATACGGACTAGGACTGCATCAATCTTTATAGTCTAGTCTGATAAAGCGGTCATGAATATCAGAAATTATTTCAGTTTCAAATAATGATTTATTATTCTTACAAACGCATACGTCAATCCCAAACTATTGATATCTGGGTTGATAAACAACGGCGCAGCTGTCTGGTATCGGAAATGACTATCATAAGATGTTGTTATTTCGTGACTTAGTTGCTACAGTGTTACACTGTGTATATCCCAAGGAAACAGTTTTAGCTAAAGGATATTGTCACCCTACGCCCAAAACTCCTTATTTACTGCCTTACATACATTCTTTAGGGTAATAAATGAATCTTCAATGTTAAATGACTAAATTAATTAATATTTACACATGTCATCTTATGGATGACGTCATAATTACGATTTTTTGGGTAAAAACGGAAAATCGGTTTCTCAAATTTCTCTTTTACCTGAGCACCCACGATCACCGTTTTAAGTCGATTTAATGACACCATTTAGTATTCCAAAACCCTGCCAGCGATTTTTCATAAAAATCTTGGTTCAGGCTTTATCGTCGATAAAGCAAAATCTTTACCTAGGGGCTCATAACTCAAAAACAGAAAACATTTAAACCAAAATGACGGCACGTGATTGTAGACGATACTCTCCTGGTTATCTCTACCAATTTTGGTGATAAAAATTCGTTCAGGAATGAAGTTACGCCCCATACCGGTTGCTATCTCACCCCAAAATAGAAAGGTGTTAAACTGACGATTGAAGCTTTGAGTTGCCCATGCTTATACATTGCAACGAAAAAATATAAACGCCGATATTTTATATTTTCGAGTTTTTTTTTCTTTCTTTTAAATCAGCACAAAGATAGATGAATTATTGAATAATTAGATGCAGAAAAAACTCATTTTCGGTATCTGGATGATAATAAAGGGTTACAATAACCTTAAAAGCCTCGAGCATTGCTAGTCAGTTGTCAACAATTTTGAGCCAATATTCCTGGAGTGCATCTAGGAACCTCGGTTTAATAGAAATCACAGTTGTTATATAATTGCTTCTGGTACAATAGGTGCTTTCATATTGAGTGCATTTTTTTTTT
>NW_019775524.1:289966-339901 GCF_001039355.2 Lingula anatina
GGGGGGCTAAATAGTATGTTTGTAAAACTTACTACCAGCTAAATCTCATCTCCCAGAGACACCATTTTTAGGTCACCTACTTTCTTTTAAATTGGGGAGGAGATGCTGCTGGGATTCGTATTTCATTGCGTCGCTTAGGATAAAGGAGGAGGAAATGCATCACTCATAAGTAAAAAGAATACTCCATCGATAGTAAGCTGACTTTGGGGCCATATCCATCCTCTGGAGATACTCTTCATGTATTGACTTTTTCCGTTTTAATTTAAGGTTCATAGCTTTCATTAATTTCTAACATATTTTCGTCAAACTGTTATATTTTCCACCTGGTGACTTGCTTATTAACATGTATACCTAAATAATTTCTCTTGGTCAAATAACCAGCCTCGCATTGAAGTTCCCTTTTTAATTTTTAACATCGTAAATAGACAGAAAGAAGTAACGTGCAGTTGTCTGAAGCATTACAATGCCGAAGCCTAAGAAATCAAACTTGTATTGCAGATCTATATTGAGTGATCTGTCAACTTATCATTTTATTCCAGGCGATGTTTTCTGAAAAGAGCCAGTGCCCGTAAAAGGGTCTTTACTTTAAACCAAAACACCAGTTGTACATGTAGATAACACGTTGTAAATCTATAGTAGTTCATTTAAATAAGGTAAATATCGATCTGAAGCATGAATAATGAATTCCCTGTTATTAAACATACTACTGATTTATTTGGGTCAAAACAAATTCAGATTTTTAGATCTGAAAGTTAAGATCAGTTTTCAGGCTATGGCTTTTTTGTGAAACCAGTCCGGCAAAATGAAAGATCACTTTAGAATGGTGGAGGTAACGAGTATAGTCAAATGGGGTTCAAAGTGCTTTAAAAATGTTTGACCAATTGCATGGGGTTATTCTAAAATCTATGTAAGAGCATGCATTGAACTACTCTAAAACAAAATTAGAGGTTTAGACTGTATGTAGCCTATTCAAGAGCATAAGAGAGCCACGTGAGCTTAATTTCAGTTGTTCTAAAGCCTAAGTAGAATCACGGGTGACATTTGGGCTTTTTCTAAAACAGATAAGGCCCGGGCCAAGCTGTACGCGCCTTCCAACTCAATTGGGCACGGGCCAAGACAACGGGTCCCAGCTAGATTTTTGGACTTGAATATTGACCCAAATTGGCCTCCTATAAACCCATGTAATCCACTGCCATATTGCAATGTGATCAGAGGCTAAAAACCATATTAAACACCAAACATCTTCTATAGATTGGGAGGCTGTTTTTACCTTTGGATATTTGGAACAGCTTTGCTTTGTAACCGCTTTTCTCAATGGAGATGAGGTAGATATTGCAGGCATCCGTTCAAGATATTAATAGGGTTATCAACCTATCCTTTCGTAAACTGAGATTTTCTCAGAATTTATTCATTCATCAGTATAGGCCATATCAATTGCTTATTTTTAAATGAGAACAGCACATCCTATGACCGGGAATCCCAGATGTATGTGAAATTAACAAGAATTCCAAAGTTATAGGCATATGACAGATGGTTTAACAGGAGAGGTTCAGCCATGCAAGTTAAATGGCGAACTATTCTTGTCTAGCTCTAATAAAGATGCCAGCTAGGAATTAATGTGCACTAGTAGGCCTACTGTCATTATAATAATAAGAAAATTGCAATGCTGTTTCCAGATAAAAGTGAGTCAACATGTTTGCAATGAGTTTGTTAACTTAAGACATTTGATTATTCAAGAATGCGTTTGATATGTCAAAATGAGAGGATAATATATTTAACTGTCCAGGTTTGCTATTGGGCAGTTGATCTGACCTTTGCCAAACTATAGCACCTTTAGCGACGTATGTAAAGAGGCAAAGTTTATTATTCGGACCTAAAATAGTTGCATTTTTTAATGAAAACCACTCACTGAAAACAACGTATTCACGATCCTTAAAGTGTTTATTATGCTATAAAATTAGAATAATACATTGTGCGTAATATAAGAAAGACTCGGTTGTACAAAATCAACACAAAGAAAACATTTGAGAGTCTCCCTTGTCAATACTTAAAACCAATTACCGAGCTCTCGGTTAATTCTGTTTAAACATACTGTGTGTTTATTGGGGATTGCTTGTCTTAACTGTAGTAAATCTATAGTTAGTCTCATTTGTCAAAATAATTATATGTCACATGAAAAAACCATACAAAAATCATATTTTCAAAGGCATTGTATATAGTAAACCTTATTATATATAAGTCAATTTTTTCTTGTGCAGTATATCTAAAAAGTGCGCTTACAGAATTTAGAAAATACGCTTAGCAAATATGTTTCTACAAATTATACATAAACCTTCAACGGAATAGTATTTATAACAAATACCTAAGAAAAAGAAAATTCATCCAGTTTTGTCTTAGCACTCCTGCCAGAGAAAGATTAGGTTACAGTACATACCGTTTCTAACCAATTCCTGTATACTTTTCCATTCCCGTGTTTATACGGGTCTTCTGTGACAGCGACTAGTGTGACCAAACTAGTGTGACCACACTTACAAACAGTAATACCATCACCACGCTCAGTTTTCAGGTAACAGATTGGGATAGTAAAATCAAGGCAAGTAAGCTTTAAGGGCTCAAATGTATGACCACCTAATGTAATATACCTTACATGCGTTCGAAGAATATTGAAATGACTATATTCCACCTTCCAAATTCAGCACAGTGATTAAAATGCAAGAAACAGAAGACAATAGAAAATTTACACTTTTACGGCTGCTGTATGGAGTATCTGTAATTTTACAATTCTTTGGTACAATAAAATTTACCAAGCTATATTATGCTATAATAATGTAAAAACTTTCAAATTGAAATATCAGTAAAGAGAGGTCATGTACATGTACTTAAAGAGCTCTGTCAGTGCCCAAAGACTTAGTTTGCCCTAGGGTTTGCGCTTAACTGTACATGGTATTATGGTTGACACTTATAGCTCCATATCAGCGTCAGCCTTATTAAAAACTTATGAGATAAATACAGCCTACTTACACCACGGCGTATGGAACAAAAGGATAAAATTTTCCTACATCTCCGAATAAAAAAGATGGATCGATTTGAATATCTCCTCGTGTATTACATTTCAGTTGTTTTCGAAATAAATGCAAATCACAGATTGATTGCTTTGTCAACCCACCGCCGTTCAATTACCGTGCAATATTAGATAAATTACAGTTAACAATTGCTAATCATTCAATCCTTAACTGGGTTTCTGGGGTTTGGTAATTGGCTTATTAGGCATCTCAAGGTAGTACCTCCACTGTCAAAAGGCATCGGCTGCGTTCAGAAATACAGGCTCAGAAATAAGTAGGCACTTGATGATAACGACTCTCTAAATCCACCTAAGATAATCCTGAACTTTTTCTGTCAGCACAATAAGGAATTACATTGTAGGTACAGTAGGAGTGCCATCAAGCGTTTCCGTACCTAAGTTCAAACCACTACCGTTCAGTGTTTTGTTTCTTCAGTTCAAATCGCAGATTTATATGATACTAAGCATTGTGTAAATGATATCAGATCCATTCATATCAGTTTGATTATGGGCTTTTGTGAACCATTATCTTTTCGTAGAGAATATAATTGCGATGTCATTTTCAATATGAACAAGTTGCTTCAGAAAATAAATCATTGTATATCTGAACTGAGGAACTCATAATGACCTTTCATGTGTTTCATCATTTCAAAAACATTAGAACGAATGCTACAAACAGTGTTGGGGTAAATTGTGACCGAGCACTACTAAATTTCGGTGCCTCACTGCGGTATTAAATTACTTTTGACAAGTTCATATCTCCAAGTTCATTTACCTTTTATTTCCCATACCTAGTATAGCTCCTTCAGGAAAATAATTAAGATTCTCGGCTTTATGAATATGTGAACACCTGTGACATTGCATGATGATACAAATTACGGTACGCGTCTTTCAGAATCAAAGAAACTTAAGAGAAATACGATGATAAGATTATAGAAAAGTCGGTATGAGCTACTGGTACTTATTTGACTCAGATATTTTATCGTTTTCATTGATATACATAGCTGTCTGGAAATGCAAGTTTTTAAAATTGGTAAAACAGGCCGAGGGGATTCGTCTTGACAGGGTGGGCTGTTTTCCCTTACTCTGCATGGTCTTATTGTGTAAAACATTAACACTGCAATCGGGAAATATCCAACGCTCCTAATATGGGTCTGTTGCCTTGTTTCTTACATATATACATGTACTTATGCTTACATGTCCAATCTTTAACTCACGTTTGTATACGTGTTTGTGAGTATGAGCACACGTGTATGTGCGTGCGTACGTGCGAGGAGCGCATAGGGAAACCTTTGAACGATAAGCAGGCCTATAATACAATCCTTTTGATACAGCCTGTATTATTGTTATAGCAGATTTCACAGTTACACCGACCTTTCTGTCAATAGCTTCATTCTCGTTCACATCCCATTCTCTTTAGATCTTCAGTTGTGTCCAAACTGTCAACCGATCAGTTAAATAGTTGTCTCATCCTCTACGGCTTTAAGAATTGAATATTGGACTCATCCTCTCTTCACGCTCAAATAGTCGTATTCAGACTGTCATAGCAGGATATCTAATATTCTGATGGAGATGAAATATGGTATATCTTGCACAATACAGTGTATAATTTATAAATAAGCGTCGATTGGTTACATCTTCTAAAACAAAGTGGAAAATATCTGCTTTAAATGTATCGAGCGGTCCATGATGTTGGCTCTTTAAGTGTTTTCTTGCTCTTGTTATACCAGTTGGTTTTAAATGAGAAAAGGACGAAAATGACAGAAGAGCGATCACATAACTGGAAATCTGTTTCATTTATAGTGCCAGAAGTTATTAAAAAGTCCGTAAACACATGAAAAGGGACCCATCTAGGGAAAAAAAGCGCATTTTGGGGACTGTCTTAGTGCGCTGACTTAGGAGTCTTATTTTCATTAGAGAAACAATGAACGCAGAATCTATGTGAGAATTTTCAAGCTTTATACCGTACCATTTTAGCTAAAGGTTCCTAGTCCTAGTCAACGCATTGTTCAAACTATTCATCAGTTAAAAGCAATTTTTTAAGAAAAGGTATAAAGTTTACAGTGCAACTTTTGATAGTAACTTTAAACCTCTTCTACTTAAGCTATGTTAATCTACTTGAATGCATTCAAAATGCTTGACTTTAATTTCGTTATTTAGTAATAATTCTACAAAATCTGCCAGTTTTCGTATCTGTGGCTACCCAAATTTTCTAAAATTGAACCAAAATAAGATTTCAGATGATGAATTTGGTAAAAAGCATTTTAAAGAATAACGGTGGTTTGAAACCAACGTCTACTAGTGACCAAATACAAAATTCGATTTGGATCCCTGCGCGGCAGCTGGGTCTGAGTAAATCTGAAACTTGCAGCTACAATTCTTAAAACGTATTATCGTATCAAAGGTAGAGCTTTGAGAGGATGTAAAGTAATCAACGCTTATTCCGGAATTAAAATCACATATTCGTTGGGGAGGAGGGGGGGTGTGTGCAAGACATATGTTCTTGGATGGATGTTATATTTCTAATTGTTATTACATTCTTCTTATATGATAGAGAAACGCAGAGATATATGTTGTTGATGCCCGGTGCCCAAATGTTGTTATGTTTGATATAATCCTCATCCCCAGAGCGATCCAATTCCAGCGGCAAAAACGGCATATCCAGGAAACAAGTTATATCACAGACAGTAGATATAAAGAAACTCTTGAAAGAGGAATTCATTCCCTCGTGCTACTACAGGCGTACATGCTGCGAGCACGTGTGCCTTTGATGTAAATAATTACGTCTTCCTCATACAGAGAATGGGTACTTTTAGAAAAAACATGGTGTATTCTAAAAACTGTTGCCATGCTTGTTCAGTCTCTTCATTCCAGTGTTCCGCTGGTAATCTTGAATGTAGAGCCTCTATGAATTGAACTACCATCAACTGCAAATAGAGAACAGGATAAGGGCTTGACAATGCCGGCAAATGTGCTACTTTAAAGACAACAAAGGTATAGATAATATGAAAAGGTAATGGATTTGCTTCCTCGCGGTTTTAATATTAAAAAAAAGGGAAAATGAGATCAAACTTAGTATTTTGTATTAAATTGCTATAGATGTACATGTAGGAGCAACTATTTATGTGATCAATATTATTTCAGCAAACAGGCTTGAAAAATATATACAAACTGACCGTCTGTAAACTAATACTGTTTGTCACATCATATGTACAAGCCCTTTTGCTGCAGGGATTTCTATCACATAAAAATTGAGTAGCCCTAGTCTTACTGACATGAAATATATCCATAAATGTCTACTTTTGCCACGCACAAAGGCCATATAGTCTCAAAATGGTTCATTCAGCAGAGGCATCAGCCATTTGCTAGCTTTGAATAGAACAGTACGCCCTATGATGCTGGTAGAAAATACATTAGACTAATTTCAGATATGTTTACCTTTGAGTCTTAATGTATTTGTAAAATACGTTTCAAATAATATTTATTATACTCCTTGTAAAATACGTAGGTCAAAGGGGATTTCCTGGAAAGCATTCCCTTTGAAAATTGTAAAGTCTTTCTTGCTCATATTTATACCATGAGGTAGGCTATATTATTACAGAATTATAATTTTAATTATTTATGCAATAAGTAGACGAATGACAAACATGACTTTGACCTGTAGAATCGGTACTGCTCTTCTTATTAGTGAAATTGTCGATCGCAACTCCCTCAAAAATAATAACAAAATACAAAAAACAAGGAGCAGGCAAAATATGTCAGCAGTATTTGAAGTATATCTAGAGAGCCTGAATACATCAAGACAGGACTTTCATGTTAATGCCTGAAATAAAATAGTGACTTACAGAATCATTATAGAGTCAATTAATTCTGGTTGACAATCGGTATAATAAAACAAATAAAGCACACATCCAAATGGAACTACGGAGAACAGAGTCCAGTGAATGTTCCTAACTCCCCTCACTGAGCTTTTTTTTTTCACAGTTACATCAAGACTGTTCTCTGTTTGTTTAAGAGGAAGCTAGAACGGGAGTGATTTATTTGACTAGAAAGAATAATAATCAAATAACCAACGTTTATGAATTAAAGCAAACTCCTAAGAGTACAAAGTGAGAACTAAATTGATTCTTACGTCAACTATCCTGGGTTCAGCATGGTAGTCAATATGCCTCTCTCCAAGTTCCAGAAATACGTTGTGAATCATCACTGGTTTGTGTATCCGCGATACGGCCTTGTCAACGGACTGCATCACCCGCAGTGTGTGTCTCTTCAGTATGTCGCTGTATTCCAGCTCTTCTTGGGACATGTCCTTCAGGTGCAGGAAAGCCTCTTTTACATCGGGATGTGTTTCAAATAGTCTAAAAATTGAATATGATATAGCATATCAAAAATTTATAGTTAAAAAGCGTTCCAAATAGTTTAAAGAGAATAGATGCCTGTCAGACTCTAACTACGTGCACTCCGTCCAGTGTACGGTTCTACGGTTTTTCCTCTGACTGATAATTACCAATTACTCTTAAGATTTGATTTTAGATCTTGGTGTGGTTTCATACACACACAAACACACATAAATAAATAAATAAATAAATAAATAAATAAATAAATAAATAAGAAAAAACCCTCATATCCAAAAATCGGCCTAAACTTTAAGGCCAAAAACACAGTCTACTTCAGTTGAAAATAATTCTATTGCTATCCACTTAAATAAAAAGCTTGACCCTGACCCTAACCTATAACAGCCAAATATTTTATTCGCTGCACGATCCAAAGCCTTGACAGCCTTTAAACCACAAATCACTTTTTACGAACGGGTCCCCCATGTCTCATAGGGCACTATTTACACAGGTGGCGCAATACTTTTGTCACCCCTCAATAGTTGGGCTACGCAAATTTATTATGGATTAAAGTAAAGGTAAAGAACACTAGGGAATTTATTTATTTATTTATTTATTTATTTATTTATTTTGGAAAACAGTTCCCTGGGCCACATGCACAAGAGAGTCGTACTTCATCTTACACTGACTACTGTCATCATCATCATTGTTCTTCGTCCCGCGTGGGACATAAGGCCACCACTGACTACTGTGACAAGGCTTAATTATAATACTGCTTACTTGAAGGTGTCTTTTGAAGAAAAAAAAATGAGGATCTTCAATAACAAACTATTTATTTCCCGTGAGGAACAATTAATGCACAGAAAAAAATAAAGTTTTTTTTTTCAGCGGCACGATGCACACAGTGATACACTTGAGCGAGATTATGTCTACATACATATCAGATTGATCAACTATTTGGCAGATGACAGAAAAACACTGGGATGGGAAATTCTCGACTTCTGTAATTTCAGTTATTTCCCCTCTATCAACACGTACAACACGTACTTAAAGGGATAATAACTCTTCGTTTTGGCCAAAAAATAAATTTTCCTGGAGTAAATAACAATTTTCTCATACTTACCAATGGTTAATGAATCCATTTCTACATTCAAAGTTAGTCCCTGTTTTTTTTTCTAAAAAGTTTGGTTTTTTGTTAAAATCTCTTAAGAGATTACAACAGAGTATTGCCATCAATGGAGGTCACGTAGTCTGAAGACAAGCTCAGATATCAGAATAATAGCTTTAACTCCTGTTTTTGTCGTAAAACAGAATATGTTATATTTCTATGAGTTATTCACAATGTTTTTATTGTGAAATATAGACCTCATACGAAGAGTTATTATCCCTTTAACCCGCATTCAATTGAAACCTGTCATTTCTGTCAGACCTCCCCACTAATATAACAAAGACCACAGGAAAATCCCTTGAAACCATGAATTCACAGATTCCCGTTGATTGGACAACTGACGTATTGTTATTTTTCCCCTGGGCTCCAATGTGTTCATATCAAGGCAACTCCTCGTAAAATACATCACTTAAAGCACCTGTTATTATGTTGTACTACACGAGTAAGCATACTCGTACTTGAGCTCGAGGTAGATTTACGCCTACAGGCACATTCACATATTGCAATGGCAGTAATAAGATACACCCAAAGTCGTCCCGTCTACTTTGTGGCAGTGTTGCCTTCCAGAAAACTGGTTTGCATTCAGTGATAGATATAATTCATTAAATGTGTTTAAAAACCCCACTGTGCTACGTCCCTTTAAGGTTATAACCAATGGGGTATAATAACTCATCAAACGCCAGTGGGTTAAAACACGCTTAATTCGTGAATGGCATGAAAAGCATTCTGTCTGTCCATCTGTCCGCCTGCCTGTCTGTGTCTGTCTGTCTGCCTGCCTGTCTGTGTCTGTCTGTCTGCCTGCATGTCTGTCTGTTAATCATTGTAAATAATGGTTATAAACTTTATGGAACGACTAGACCGGTGCCAAGTTGTATCACAGCGCACAATAACTTGGATTATTTTGATTAATCAAAACTAATTAGTGATTGTAACCTGCCATTGGTAACCTGGTAACCTGCTTCTGAAGCTTTTCAGTTGGATGTTAAGCAAATTTACATCTTACTCATAGCAACGAGCAAAGCTAAGGTGAATCTGCTACCTGATCATCTTATGTGCGGTTTATCCGATGAGATACAGTCGTTCGTCTTAGTCACAGTCGCATCGTGTAAGCCGCCTGAATTCATCCGTCTTTCTGACACGCAATGCAAGGAAACCTCACGTTATTTTGTACAAAACGCTACATCTACTTAGATAATGGCACCATGCTTCAGAAGACTTACACATGTAGTCATAGCATGCTATATTCTTGGAATCTCTCCATGTTGAACTTTAAGAACACAAGCAGACGCCACTTTTGGTTCAGATACACTCTCGTAAACCTAACAAGAAATCACGCTCCTTTTTTCAGAGATATCAAATATTATATGAAGCAGAAAAAAAACAAATCGGCTACAGTAATTGGTAAACTAAGAAGGACTAAAACACAACCTGTTTCTGGAGTGGAATATAATTTAACGTCTAACAGATGAACTCGATCATCTGGCAGTCAGACCTTAGAACATTTAACGTAGATTTACAATTTCTAGCAGCCGTTAGCTGTTAACATGATGAATTGAGAGCGGTATTGGCCTATTGGAGACTCATGTTACGTGGTTGAATAACCATAACGCAAGACAAATTGATTGTCAGCACTTCACTTGTCCGCTGATCGCTATGTCATTTCTAGTCGAATTTATATCCATCTTTGAAGTGTTTAGCAGCAGAATGCCATGGCATTAACCGGTAGGGTTTTGAGTCAGATCCTCTGGAAGCACCTGACTCGTTTTATGATGATATTGGTTTGCTTTTTAAACCCGTGCGAACTAAACTCCATGTGAACGGTTAAAAAAACAGCCCTAATCCTTTAGAGATATGTCGTAGTACAAGAAGGTTTAGTTGAAGCATGAAACACGTTTCGATCGTCAAGGAAAAACATATAGTTCACTGGAGAGGGCGATCATGCAAGAGCATTTCATTTTTTTCTCTTAAAGTGCACATAGTGTAAAACAGCTGAGACATAATTATAAGGGGAATGGAAGAGTATCAGAGACTGGATTGACTATCATTTCATTTCAATACCAACTGCTGGGCTGATATCTACCTAATTGATGCTAAAACCGTCAACTGTTAATGGATCTTAATTTCGTACGCTTTGCCGTTTAAATGTTTAATACATGTAGCGTTTTAGGAATTAATCAACTATGAAAACAAATGATAATACGGGATTATCTAAATTTCAATATGCCCACTTTTCAAGTATATTAATGAGAGTCAGACTTCAACGCTAAAGCATGTCTACAATGGATTGCATGATTTCGAATTCGGTGGTTAAAAAGATGAAAAATTAGAAATTCTAACATGCTAAAAGCCAGTTCCCACTGAACACACAACTCTCTCTCTCTCTCTCTCTCTCTCGTGTGTGTGCGCGGGGCCACTGTTGCTATAGCAAATGGACATACATTAGTGAATAAGATAGTGCCAAGTCGTTCATAGTCTTCCACCCTAATTGCCTCTCCCAGGCACGTTTTCAGGATTATATCTACATCAAAACACCTTCCCATGCAGGAAATGGATCGTTTTTTTTTTTTTTTTTTTTTTTTTTTTTTGCGCAAAAAACACATATACACACTCTTTATCCATAAGGTTGTCATGTGTTTTGTTTACAAATTATCACCTCTAGCAAATAAAATGAGATGTCTGTTGAGGACGTCACAAAATGGCGGTATGACAACCTTTTTTATCAAAAGTGTACACTATATGCATGCTTTTAAAAAAGTAACAAAAATTGAAGAATGTAGCTAAGGGTTTAAGACTTCCTTCATATAACTCTTAAACCCACTGGTGACACTAAACACGAAGTCACATTGCTCCGCCAAGTATAGAAATTGATAATGGCTAATGAAGGCGTATGCTTAATAGGGAAAAAGGAACATTTTAATCGCCGTTGCTGATTAATTTAAATTTATGATTATATATCCTTGTCTTTTTGTTGAAATTCAGCAATCATTTTATCAACTTTTTTTGTTTATTTATCTTTTTCTTTATTCATATGTATATGAAATTGAAACAAGGCAATACCTTTAGATCATCTAAATGTATATAATTCTGGATCCTCATTTTCCCCATATATCGGTTTTTATATTATCCTAAAATAGTAAAGGGAGAATTTCTTACCTTAACTGGAGTTAGTACACGTAATTGGTCCATTTAACTATAATTTTTATACCATTATTTATTTAAGCAATTGTATTTAAGTTGGAAATCGCAGCAAATAAACTACCCTGTAATCGTACTTCAACTGAAAAAGCTCATCATAACGGACATAAAGATGTCTGAGACACAACTTTAAGGCTTCTTCTCCTATGTCTGTTGGGCTTTTAAGGCGTACAGGGTTTCACTGTAGTACCTGCACATGACACACGTTTCTCTGGGCGTACTTACGTGTAGATATAAAAACCAGTGACTGTAAAGTAAGCAGTGACTGTAAAGATTTCATGAGGTGCTCCGTGGATAAGCGGTGCAGCAGTAGCTACTAAGACTCATCAAAACGGGTGCTGAGACGTCTGAGACACGACTTTTAGGCTTCTTTTCAGATATCTACAAGGGTTTTTAGGCGTACACGTTTCACTGTAGCTCGTAAAATACATAGTTTCTCTAGATATAGAATGAAGTGGATACAAAAACCCATGACTGTAAAGATTTCGTGAGGCATTTGGAAGGATAAGCGGTATATATCAATAGCCACTACAGATTAATCACCCATCACGAATATCCATATCACGGCCTTCTTGGGGATGCGCCTCTCTTTTTAACGTGTAGACTCTAACAATACTAAAATGACTATATACTTACTTTGTGAATGTTATGACTCCAACCTTGGCTATGTCTTCCTTTATGATATTCCATGTTTTAACGATGATCTTCTTCTGATCTTCATTTACAAATGGTACGTCTGCTTCTGATGGCCTGTTCTTGGGGTTAAGATGTTTTTGCGTTTCTGTACTCCCCGTGCTTGTTTCCTGAATATCAGCGTCGTCGCTTTTGGTCGGTAACTCCGCGTCTTCCGTCTGTACATACTTGTGAGCGTGCCCGTTCGCTTGTCCTTCACTTGTGGAGGCGGTGACCGGTTCCGTACATTTTGGGCCATTGACGGGCTTTTTCGAGAACTTGCCCTTTGAAATATGACTTCCCATTTTGAAGTTACTTTTTCACGACTCCAAAAGCTATAATTCACCAAATTTACACACTTAGTCAAGGGCGGTTTTTCAGATCTGTGCACCGACTTATCTCCAATAAACGTAATTGAAACCACAAGGCAAGGTATTTATAAGATCTGAGGCTCAACATGTACGAGTATCTCTCAACTCGATAGCTCGATATATGACAACAATGCGGGCCGATCAATAAGCTGTTTACTTGGTGTCTTCCGTCAATATGACTGCACGTTTCCGTGTTAAACAACTCTGGCCGACAGCCGATGCTGTCATTAACCAGAAAAATCCTCTAATCCTGTATCCAAGAACAGTCTGTGAAAAACTATGACTTCCTTCATGTTGACTGAAACGAAAAAGCAATTTATTAATTTGCGTTTAATATGTCTTACGCAGTGTTAAAATACAGTTTCGTTACAACGCGGAGGATGTTCTTTTAATGAGACTAAAATGTGTAAAAGCACGTGGACTTTTGGGAATCATTGAAAGGAAGATCAAATAGAAACCCTGACCACAATTGTCTCTCGGATGGCTTAGGTCTGCTACGGTCCAATGATTGCCTGATTGCGAGAGTCAGAATTGGATTCAACTGAAAGCAATCTTGTGTTCTTCGGTTTTTATTATTTCATAGGCCTACGCAAATGTAAGTCACTGGAATCAATATGAAAAGAGTCTCTCATTCGTTATTAATGTGAAACACTTCTTCAGGGCATAAAATTTTTAACGGCACAACAATGACGCACCAACCAACCCCAGTAAAGTGTTAAACCGAATTTACATGTATTAGCTATTGCACAAAGGTCCATAATAATGTCAACAGATCGGGTAAATAAACACACACACACACACACACACACACACACACACATATATATTTTTCACTGAGATTTGCTCTATCCGCCCACCACCATTGTGATTGACGCGAGTTGAATGCCATGCGATAGAGTTCCTTTGGCTAGAGAACGCAATCGCGTGGCTTGTTGGCCGTCACAACACGACTGCAAGTGATCTTGATGAAACCGGATACCAGACCCTCTCAGGCACCTGCATTTTTAACTCAGAACTTGAGTGTATCATGCAGCTGCATTCTGTGTTGCCACTGCAGATCTACATGTTTGCTGGTAAAATGTTTCCTCTATTTTCAAGCTGTATCATTACAGCCTCTTTCACAACTGCAATAAAATGAGTGATAAGACGGTTGTTACAGACTATGTGGTGTTGCGATGTGTCTAAACTATTAAAAACAAAAAGGGACCTATTCAACACCAGACATCTATTGATATAATCCTAAGTGAAAAACAATAGACGTCTGTTACGTTTGGTGTTGAACAGAAAATTCCAAGGTCGACATTTGTCATTAAAACATATTTGATTTGCAAAGTCTATTAAAAAGGGAAGCTCGTGAAATGTCAGAGAACGATCACTATATCCTATATCGATTTAATAAAATCATATTATCGAAAGCTCATGTATACATGAAAGCTCATACATACATGTATACAGGCCCCTGTTTCACCAAAAAAAGAAAAAAAAAACTTTAGAAGTCGACTTTGCAAAGATGACTTTGCAAAGTCACTTAGTCACGTGCGGTCTTTGTAACCTTTTTAGCCAGGGAACTGACATAAGAAACCTGCACCAGGTTATGTGACAAAAGATATTGTGGTATGGCGTAAGTATAAATTGCATTCAGGTGCGAGGCTAAGGTGGAATGCGGATGGTGCTGCCTTGGCAAGGCACGCAGAATCGGTTTTACTTGAAATTATACGGAAGTAATTTGCACTGCCCGTCTCTAATATTGTACTAAGCAGCATTGAAAGGAAATGTTCCCCGGATTCAACTTGTTTTATTTCTTTCAATTTTCATCTTTGTAATCTCTTGGTTTCATGCACATAAAAAAAACGCTATCTTGAAATCAAGTTGCACAAAGTTTGTATGAGGTGCAGTAATGTATCTTGGTTTTAATTTTCACTTGATTATCATTTCCTTTTTTTCAAAATTTTGGCTCTTTTTACTTCTTCATATACTGAAAATTGTTAAATTCGTATGAAATTCAAATTTTTTCATCGGATGCAAAATGCTGCTCTATGTAGACGGTTATACACTTAGTGCCGTTAATTGTAAGCAACAATTTTATACCTGAGGATTCGGTCCGTTTTTAAAACAAATACGTAGATGCCAGTTCATTTAATTTGATAAAAAAGTTTTTGATCATTTTTCTGATCCCTTTGCCCTTCGCCATTGTTATTTTGACATTGAAAACCCTGCATGAATATGTCTTTTTCACAATTACTAAGTGCACTCACATGCATTTTTTGTTACAATATTTCATAAGGTGTGGAATTTAGCTGTCTTAAAAGCTTTTTACAGACTTTTTGACTTTTTAATTTGAGACCACTGGATAGAGATGGAGATATTTTAATCCAACAAAATCCCATAAGCTGCCTCTTATTCATGTCAGTTTATCTAAATCTATCAAACTTAAATATAAAGTTCTGTTCCATAAGGCCGATTGCAATTGATGGTGACAGAAACCCTGGATCGCAAGTTTATTGCGCTGCAAGAATTCAAACTAACTGACCAAATTGTGCATTGGATTTTAAGTAGAAAAACATTGTGTCCTTAATCTACTTAACGTCGAATATACAGCAGCTGTAATAGAAGGGATTCAACCCTCAGCTTTGAAGGCGATACCTATATCTTTTGACCAGGCTGGCTGGCTGGCATCATAGGTTATCTAAAGAACAAATAAATCAGTGATGGTCCGTTATTCTACTGTAAGAGAGGATATGTTTCACCTTTAAATTGAATGTAATCAACGCACTCTATACGCGGCTCATCTTTTATTGGAATAAAGCAATTCTAAATAGGAATCGGGTGCTACATCCAATTTGAGTTAAACAACATATACCTCAATATGTATTGATGATGTTTTAACATCTTTTCGAAAATCTTTTGAACGGCGTTAGCTTTATTCAGTTTCATCAATTTGCTAAGTAATGAAACACACGGTAAATTGAGGTGCGACGAATACTGCCAGTAGGTTCTGAAGACAAGCAATTAAAACCCAATCACAATAACCTTTTGTAGGGAGATAATGTTGGAAAGTACGTCCTGATGTCAATTTTAATACAGTATCTACATACTACTCAAAGACTCCTTAATTTATATTCCCACGTTATTCATTTTTCTATAAGGAGGATTGATCAGTTCAATACCAATAGTTCAGTGTTAACCTTCATATCCATAGAATATCCCTAGAGTGCATGCTCCCAAAATTGATAAATGTCTTAAGCCAAGGGCGGAAAAGGGGGCCAAAATTAAAAAAAGAAATATTAAGTCCCACACTGGGGCATGTTTCTGATGACTTAAAGCAGTTTCAACTATTGTCTATATTCATTATTGTTCCCCTGTCTGCAAACAACTCACTTTTTGGATTCTCAAGGGAGTCAAACCTTTCAGAAATACTGGTCAGACGCAATTGCGCTGGTTTTAAAGATATGCTAGCCTAGGTTTGTTAAAGACTTCTCGTCCACATAATCATTGCAAATGCTTTCGAGACAGTTCAAATGAAAGTTCATTTTCCCAATCGATCATTAAACAAGATTAAATCTTGTTATCCTTTTTATCTATGATTATGTTATCATTAGCACGTTATATGCGATTTATCACTTCTTATAAATCTCAATCAATTTCAGAAGCGAAAAGAACTATCAACGGCGGAGAGATGGTTAGTCACAGCACATCTTATTCATTGGATGCTATATCAGTGGTCAGGATATTTGTTATAGGTGGATTATCCTATATCCATATGAGTGTTTTACGAAATGTCTGTTGCCAATGGTCACTTTAAATGAACAGGTTAATTGCATTCACAGCAAAAATATAAAACTTCATATATATATATAACGCATTGTTCTGAGCACGCCCGCCTTTTATTTTTACAAGGTTCTAAGGTAGTTTGTTGGTTGACAATTTGGTGTGCTACCAACCGAAGAAAATATCGATGAAATCCCAAAAGATGTTTTAATTATGTTATCAAGCACGCAATGTCCGCCAACACACATTGAAAGAAACAGATGAAACGCGAACTATTGTTTTTGCATATTTTGCCCATATGTTTTCATAGGAAATGTGTTGTTTTTCAATCCAAAATAAATTTGCTAAAATATTTCATTTAAGTGGCGAATTGCAACTAAACAGTGAAGAACACATTCACATTAAATATGGACCGTTTGGATTCCTCGGGACAAAGTAGATAAATGGAACAGATCAACACCCTATGGATAAGTAAGAATTCAATTGCTATCTACAGCGGCAATATCAGTTTCAGTGGAGGTATAGAATATATGTGTCATATATGCAGTTATTAACTCTATAAGGAACTGACGAGAAATAAGATCTCGTGTAGAGAGTGTGTTAGGTCGACTTTGTAGTAAAACCATTGTAAATGTTCTACGTGTAAGAATTGCCCAACACCTTGGTCCTATCTCGATGTCATCGTACTATAATAAGGTGTCTATACGACGGCATTGCAAGTGTTTCACGATTACAATCGTGTTGCCTTCCATTAGGCAATCGGAAAGCTTCTTGTTTTTTTTTTCGTATGTCTTCGTGGGGCGAAAATGCTTGATGGCACCAATAATAAAGACAATGATGACGCAATTCGACAAAATGCTTCTCGATGGCCTCATGAAAACCAACTTGGACACAGAGGTTCAACAGAAGACGAACCTTTCTGAAGTTTTTTCGAAATTTGTGGCACTCTAGGTATTTCACGAAGTTGCCGCCAAGAACCCAAACTCCACCGGTGCACAAACTATGGCTTATGCCATTTAATATCCCCCACGAATAGCCTGATATTTTTAGATCAGAGACAAATTTGAACATTTCTTTAGCGTGTGCCCATTCGGTGTACAATTGCAGGAGAGTGTGACGCATGCTTAACAAGCAACATTCCTACATGCGTGCCGACATGGCCTTGTTAGGGAGAAGTTCGTTCCGCAAAAAGGGAGAGAGATAACAAATCAATAACATTTCTAAGTAAATCTGATAAACTACAAGGAACAAAAATAACAATATGAAACCATGAACACGCATATCATAGCTCTTTATAATAGAATTGTCTCTTTTATAAAACGTTTTTGTTGAAATCATCGATCAATACAAAAAAATAAAAGATCAACTTACTGCTACCATTTTGCAGCATCTGTATCCTCGTGAGAGTTTTCAGAACATGCACGCAAGTCACCAAAGCAAAAAGAAAAAAAGAAAATGGATTGGCCATAAAAATCATCTAATAACATAGGCAACGTTATCTTCATTGCACACGCATTCAAAACAATAGCCGCTTGAACAGCGCTTGTCCATATATGTTGGAACATCCAGAGGAAGCAACTGATGTTCTTCATGCACTCACTGCAGATTACTAGTATTTCACTGCTGTTTTACAGCACTGTCGACAAATGCCACACAGTAGAAAACTAATAAACGATGCGTCTTTGAACATCACTCAAACTGCACTTTCCATATCGTTACAAGTGCAAACACCTAGCTGTTTGTTCTACTTTATGCGTCTTTATCAAAGGCTTAGCCGAACAATCCGTCAACGAAAGAGTAATGAGTGTACTGCTGGTCAGAGAGTGCACTGTCTTAGCTTCTTCTAACAAATGTGTCAATCAATAAAACGAATCTTCTTTATACAAATCCATTAAGTATGGACAGATAGATTAGGCCTTTATTCTCTCTCTCTTTCTCTCTCTCTCTCTCCAAACTTATCATGGTTGAGTAGATCTATTAAGCCATCTATTATTTCCCGCATTTTTCAACCACTGTGATCAGATAACTAAACTAACAAGATATCTGGACTCGCTTATTAAGACTAGAATTTTTAATCAAACGGTCTGCTTAGAAAGTAAAGTAATGTATAATGTATTCAGAGTGGTGCCGACCCACCTTGACTGGACATGTTCTTATACCAATGTACATGTAGGTAAGATAATTTTTGGATATCACTGCAAAATTGCCATTTACTATTTACTATACACAACAGACCACGTGCTTAGATGTTAAAATATGGAAATCTATTGTAACGCGACTGAGTACAATTACAGTGGTGGTTTTTGGGGCCTACACGGGGAATAAGTTGATTTCCCATGGTTAGAGATCGTTCCCGCACGATTTTGCCGAAAAAGAGTAAGCGATTTAAGACGTCATTAAGGTATTTTCATTTGAAATGCGCTTCGGGATGCTAAGCTACATTTTCGTCCCAATGGTTCTATACTGGTAAGTAGGAAGTGGGGTTGTGGAGCAAAACTTCTTAAAGTCCTGATGTCGCCAAAAACACTGTAACTTGATTTTGCCGATTTCCTTCCATAGAATATTCATATCTTTAAACATGGGAACAAACAGATTATGATTAAAATAGTGTACTACATCGTACTAAGATAGATGAAGATAATGCACTGCTTGGATCATTGTAAGATTTAAGTGAAGTCATTGTTCTTGTCACACTGTGAAAATATCAACTTAGTCACGCCGGGACAATCAAGTTTTTTAACTACGTCAGTATCTGTTCATAAAGTAATGAATGAGTTGTGTTTCCCAGAGGCAGTAGTTCTATAGAATCATTCGATCCATTGTTCCTCAGGAAAGCAGCAAACAAGATGAACATAACCGTTATTATGTATTAGTCCCTCAATCTAGCAAGGGATCTTCACAACAATTTTACAATTTCGGAATTTGAAAAGTCTTGTCTATTCTACGCCTGAGATTTTCACCATAAAATAAACTCTTTTAGTGGCAACTCGTATACATGAAGCATGTCTCGGGAGCATAATGAAAACATGCCAACATGAGTTCTAGAGGCTACATTTATCTTCTTCCCATGATATATAAAAAACAGACAGAATCAAATAAAAAAGGCCTCAATTGTATTCAAATTGGGAGTGAACAACGCACAGATTTCAAATTATTCCCTGAGGTTCCTCCTAAATGTGCAGAAGCAGGTTTTAATATTTCCCTTGAAACATTAGCATGAAACTAAAATAGCGTTTTTTGCGTTTTTGACAAGATTAAAGGTTTTATAATAACGTAAATTTTGGAAGTTTTTCTCTATATTTTTAATCCCTATCCATAGCCTTTGCTTTCATTTGTGATATCTGGTCTTGTTCCGTTAGGCTGCCAATACGTTAGCAATCTAAAGGCATTGAGTGTATGTGGCAACTCGTTTCCTTGGCATTTAATCCTCGGATGCATGACTTGTTACGCACAGGTGTTTAGATAACACTTGAACTTTGGGCACCTTTCTTGTATAAATTGATCAGCAGGCAATTTCACTGAAATACATCCTTTATAGATACATTGTTATAATAGGGATCGCAGTTGATTATCAGTGGTGTTGGGGTTTGCAGACTGCAATTACGAAGCTGCCCACGTCGTTAAATGCTAATTTTGTTTGGACAAAGTAATGAGAAAGCTTTTAGTGTGGATATTTGGTGTGGCTAGATATGCCAAATCAAGTTCATACTGGCTGCCATCTTATTTCACAGATTCAATTTTGGGAACTGATTGGTATCAGTAGCTATCTTTGTGTGTCACGTGCATTTGGATCAAATTAGATTATTGTTCCGTTGTATCGTTTTTTTTTATCATATGTTTTTAAAAAGGTACTTATATACGCAGTCAGTAGATAAAGACCATATGCTGGGTACATACAGATACATATACATGTATGCGATGATATGTACACTGTACTCAACGTAATTTGAAGGCAACTGCTTCACAATAACACAAATGATGATGTAAATATTGATGAAAATATGCCGTTCGTGTTTTGGCAAAGGTGTAATTATCCATCCACCAAGTCCATTGTATTCCAACAAAGGTCATCCGATAATCTCAGTGTTAGAAACCACGTAAGGATAATTCTGCATTTTATTATTAACTAAGCTGTCAGATGCCCTGTTGTCACTGTTACATTATACAAAAGCCGTAGGCGAAAATTGAAAAGACAATTTTATTTCAAACATAAAAAGATTAACGCATTTTCATGTTTACAGGAAGAGAACGTTAACCATCCGAATCAAAAGAAACTAGACAAACCAAAAGAAAAATAAGTGTTCTACTTCAAACAACAACTGTAAATGATGTGTTGAAATACAGACCCAGATACTAGACACTGAAGAAGTCTGATACCTGTATTTGCACGTATACTGAAATAAAAGTAGCCTCTAAACCTCTAAGACTTATTCATTTGCTTGCATTGTAATACAAGAGCTTGTCATAAGATGTTATTGTCAAATGAATACACGCTGTGCGCATTTGGTGTTGTCCTACATACATTCATTTGCTTCACCAAACTAAAGAATATACATGTACGTCAGGTGCTTCTATACAGTTAAGGTACGGGTTTTTGGTGGGTAGGAAGCTATAAGATGTTAGAAGTACTAGTATAAGGTTCCTAGCAAGTGCACATGACCAGGGATATAAATAAGGGTGTAACATGTCTTTCGAAGGTAAGATCAGTCATTGTGCGAAGATGGATGATTAAATAGATTACAAATGCAGAACATGGCCCTAGCTGAAGGTCGACCTATTTCAATGTATTATCCAAGAGATTATGAAACATTTCATCATATTGCATTAATGATAAAGCTACAGCTGGTTTTTATTACACATTTTTGTCATTTTAATGGTGCATGCTGGGAGAGTTATCATCACACAAAAAGATATAATTAAAAATGAACGAAAACATGCGTTTTATAAAATTTTAATAACATAATAACATGTAAACTTTGCACAATACGTTCCACTTGATGTTTAGACTCGGACTCATTACGGTTTTACAGCGTTGCTTCAAAAATTGAAGCAATTAAAACAATCACATATCAAAGACAAACAACCCATAACGAATTTGCCATAACATAGTGTTGCGTGGCACCTAGAAAACCGTATGTCCCAGACGTGACTTTTCTCACGAAATCAGAAGACATCAGCTGTTTGTTTCCAATCACAAATTGTTAGGGAAAGCATAAAGTGTGACTCACGAAACCATATAAGGAACGTGCATGTGATATGCGGCTTGTAATAGCGTGTCTTCCGATGTTTTTTTCAGGCAATCATTACCACATTGTACCTACAAGTTTCTGCATTAATCAATGGACTTTGATTAGCTCTTTTTTATATCCTGTTAAGGAATAAACAGTGCAATGTACAACACCATCCAGTATTATTTTTCAAACTCAGCTAGAAAAATACTACACGACTGAGTTACTTTAAGCGATAACAACAGTTTTGGGCCAAAATGGATTTTTCTGGGGTAAATTTCCCCATACTTACCTATGGTTGATGAATCCGTTCTGTCATTCAAAATAAATCCTTTATATTGTAATAATCTCTTAAGCTAGCTAGAATTCCAACTATTGTTAGCTTGCAGCCAGCCTGGTCGGAGGCCTTCATCAGACTGATTGAGTGGATGTTGTCACTTACTGACTGCTACCGTTTGTAACAAAGGCACTACATGTACAAGTACAGACAGACACCTGTTATCTGATAGCTCACGTAACCATCAACTTGAAATCAGTCCTCTGCCGTTTACGGTATAGTTGACTACCTTGATGCATCTTCAAACCCTTAAGGTACAGGTAAATGCATACGGTTGTACATGACAGCTAAAAAAACACCGACGATAAAATTATCCACAATGACCAAATCCTATTTTCCTCAAATGACTACTACCGGTACTTCTATTATTGGCATTATTGCTTTTAGAGCTGCAACCTTAACCACAACTACTAGAAATACTACCACTCCTACTTGTAATAACGGTTTTGATGATAAAAAGAAGAACAATATTAGCAAAAATGTCTAGTTTTTTTAAACCAACAATCAATTTGTTGTACAAATAATGAGTCTTTAGATGTCTTTTATCAATCACTGTGTCAAAGTGGTGTAAATTTACTGAATGAGCTATATATATATATATATATATATATATATATATATATATATATATATATATATATATATATAGTCCATTTGTTTACTTGACAGAAGGAAGCAGGGGCTTATCCCCTTTTCCGGTGTAACAGGAATGGTATCCCGCTAGGAACCGTAGTCCGCTTCCCATTACTTTGTACAGGTGACATTGGTCCAATAAACTAACTCCAAAACTCCACCTAACCCTAACCTGTACTTATCATAGGGGAACCCAGATTTCCATTCCTAGGACTTCCATTCCTGTCACACCGGGACAAATTGACCGATCCATCCCTATTCCTTATCATAAAGGGTGAAAAGAGGGTGTGAGGCCTAAATACAAGAAAAAACCGCCAGTTAGATCATTTCTATGTTTTATTTCTCTCCATGTAGAATGAAAGCGAAAGAATAATTCTTGATTTGTTGGATTACTTTTTCACAATTGACCTCACGAGGTCCTTAACTGAATTTTACCATCCTTTATTTCAAGTAATTAATTTCATCCTTTATTTCAGTCCTTAACTGAATTTTACCATCCTTTATTTCAAGCATTGGACTGCTTGTTTGGGTCATTTATTGCTTGATTAATCGCATTAGCCTCTTTGTATGGATTACATCTTATTTTTTGCAAAAACACCCATTAAGCCAGTTGATCGACTTAACTGCATACTAAATGTATGTTATTGCGTCTCAAAAGACCGAAATAATAAATCTCAGCTGTCGTGTCCAACAGAGTCTAATTTTTACTCAAGACATTTTACCTGCGTTGCAGCCAAGCATGTCTATATTGAATCTTACTCATCATGTTTTTTGTCTTCTTTTTCTGGCATTTTGCAAACTAAGACCATTGCATATTATTTCCGTAGATACCAAATATTACACTTGCTGAAACGAAAAAAAATTTTTTTGGAGAGGTTCAGCTCTTTCTCTCTTTTTTAAATGATAGAGCAACAGAAACAGCCATTTTGTTTTTGGGGAGACACTTCCAGATTCCTACATGCGCCTAAACTACTAACAGTTGTTGAAAATTGTACTTTCCCTGTAGCTATCAGCTGTATTCATGTCATGGAAGACCGAAAGGGACCTAAATTGAACTAGCGGTTTGCCTGGGTGAGACACATGTTCATCTTTAATTTACTCGTTGAAAGATTTTTAAGATTGAATTGTAAATCTTGGGAGGTAAATAAGCTATCATGGCTTTTCTTGCAAAATTCATAAGGCGAAATATTCAGTGATGTGGCAACTAAGGCGATATATCATTATTGATCGAGCTACAGTACCAAGGAAATTGCCTGCGTTAACTTTTCCAAATGATATTTTTACCTAAAAGTACACGCTGACCATACGAATTAATCCCAGGACATCGATCTCTCATCATTTCATCCTGCAGGTAATTCTATATGCTCAGTGACAGCGATGACCTAATAAAGTGAAGAAATTGCGGTTATGTTCGCGTGCACGGTTACCCTAAACAATATGTATTCATGCTTCAGTATTTCAGAAAAATAGTTCCATTTGCAAAATTCCTAAAACAAGTATAAAAAATCGATAACATGGTTAAATGCAAATTCAAAAAATTCAAAATAGTGATCGATGAAGAACATATATGTACGTGTTCCAACACTTATTAAGTACCGACATTTAATTTCTCATCCGACTTACGTGTGTTTTTGTATGTGCGAAGTGCGAAGTGTGAAGCGAAAAAGAAATATACAGGGCAATGTACACAGTTTCATCCTAAGAAACATGGCATTGGTCGCTTCAGAACAAGTCGATCCGCGGATCAAATATGGCCGACCCACTTAAAAGCAAGCCGCCTAATCCCCTGATGAACTCCCTGTGGAGGTCTAGCAATTTAATCTTAGATCCATTTTAATTTAGCATTTTTTGCTAGGCTCCTGCAGGGATGGCGGTTGTGGTAGGCGGAGAGATTATTTGACATTGCTTTCCAGTGGTGTCGGATATGATAACCCGCGTACTAGTTCGTCCGAAGATAATCTGTTGTAAATACGGCCTAGGAAAGACAAGCTGCGTTATACATTGTGCCTGGTACATGTAGAATACACTAGCTATTTTTAAAATCAAATGTCAAATGTCCCTCTTTCAGTAGTGGGATGTGTTAACAGGAACCAGACAGGAGATGAAAATGGTTTGATACGATGACATAGGATTTGCCGAATCAAAAAAACATTATTATATAAATCACTCTCACGGCAATGTGCATGTACTTGTTAATAGACTGTAATGGCAATCTGGAAATAAGAGCATATTTGACATAGCAGATGACAGTTTAAGTGAAATCCACATGACATCAACTGGATTGAGCTGTTTTTGAGTGCGCCATTCCCCAGCATCGATATACTGTTGCTTTATTAATTACCTCTTACTTACAGTTGCTGAAGTGCTTTGTGCTAATGCTTTGTACCAAAACACGCAAATGGTCAATAAATACAAATGCCAAAGTATTATCACAGGGATTATTTGGTTTAAAATTGACCGAGCCTAAAGCACACAATGTGCCACAGCCATTTATAAAGCAATAAATATCATGGAAAATTTAACCATTTGCCCTAAACCACCAAGGCGTGGTCAGATTATCCAAAACTGTTGAGGTACATGTACTTTACCATCTATCGGCCCATTTTCATGTGACTCAAAACTTTAGAAGCTTAGAACTAAGAAACAGGTATATACATGTATATACAGTAGACATTAAATTTGCCAACTGTTTTTGACACGGCTGAGATATGCAGGATTTTATAACAAATATTATATTTAATTTTTTTTATTTACTTGTTTATTTTATTTTATTTATTATTATTATTATTTTATTATTTTTTGGCTGTACAGAGGTCGAACGAGAAATGTAGAGTGTGCCTTTAACGGAGTGAAAGATAAAGTCAATTGGTCAACTCACCCAAACAAATCTTGGGTAAATTTTTAGCTATTTTCTTTTAATGTAATTAAATGTGTATTTAATGTACGGACTTGCTGGATAGAAACAAAACAGACCAAAACACCAAGAAAAGAAAACAAAAAAGAAACACTACATACTGCTTGACGCTTCACGCAGAAAGCCATAGAAAATCTAGTTCCACGCTAGGGTCCGTTCCAATTGATGATCGCACTTGCGTGATTTGGATTCCGTAATTTCAAGCTGTCTACAAGGAACCCTAGTAATTTCAAGTAATTTGTATAGGTGATTGATATACCTTCTTTGCACATCAAAAGTAAGGCAAATGTAAACATTTGGCCTACTTTGATGACTCGGACTATTCGAAACATTGAATTTACGAGTAGCTCACCAAAACATGGCAGCATGGTCAAGAGTGGCCTTGTTACTTGTTTCTTATGGTAACAACCACCTCTTTTTCTCTTTCTGGTGTAATAACGTTAACACTGCCAGGTATATGTACATGTAACACAGCAATACTTGCAGTCACGTCCTTGCTATAACATCAATTCCACTCGCACAGTCATGCAGGCTTTCCATTTACAATGAAGCCAATTTCATCGTGCGTTTAATCTTGGAAGATTTCCAAGCCTGCAGGCCTCAACCTGAGTGCGCAGTATAATTTCACCATAGGCATTTATATCGTTTTTATTCTCAGCAAGGTTTTTATCCCAGAGATATTCTTTTGATGTTAGTTAACCTCACCCTTTTTTAAACGGGAGTAGGGGATGAGAAACGAGCCAGATAATTCCGTATAATATTTCACCTTTACATAAAATTCATCTCAATCTGTTGATTAATTTTCTAAATTTCAATATGAAGAAATGAAGGGATCGATGCGCGTTTATCAACTCTCAACAGCAAACTCCAGCTGGATGCAGGCTTTCATGCATTTAATCTACACTTATTAACGTTTATTTGTCTGTTTTTTGCATAAACTATTAAGGCACTATTATGTATAATATCATATAACCAATAGAGCAAAATCATGGATAACCAATAAAACATTCATAAATGATAACTCAGTTTTAACGACGCTGGCATCAATTTACTACTTCCAAACAAAAATGAGTGCGACCAAAAACGGCAATGCTTTTCGCTCAGTGGTACTTAACAAAATTGCAAAAGACTAATGAAAGATGAAAATATGACCACATGCTTATCCCAGTCATACTTCAATGTCGATAGATAGATAGTTAGATAGATACTTGTTAGGGTACTATCGCACCTAGCGTAAAGCACAAACGTGTGAGAAAAATTACCCATGCGCAGTCAAACGCAAAGGGTTCGTCGTACACGCAGGCAAACGTTGGTGTACGTTCGCATACCCGGAAAATGTTTTGAGCATGTTCAAAGACAATTTCATTCCCTGCGTGTATCTTCATTTTGATTTCACACACTCAAAGTTGTGCGCAGGACACCCAAACCCAAGATAGAGGTGCATTTTACATGCTGATATATTAAAAAATAATAATAAAATTGACTGGATTCGAAGTTGTATTCAGTTATAAAAACAATTTAATTCAATTTTATATATACGTTTAATTTTTACCATGTTTATACATGCCTATGACCTCATTTGCACCTCTTAATTGGGTTTTGGGTGATAATCCATGTCACATACGGTACTGAAACGTACGTCCTTACGCTAGGCGTGACAGAGCCTTAACTAACGATGTTCTATACACTTATGCATGGGAAGCTAAAGTAGAAATCATCATTGCATAAAATACATGTTTAGAAGAACATTCAGCATAGTTTTGTACGTCTTGTTTCAAATATCTTCCCATCATGAAGTAAATAGTAAACAATAAATACTCAATATTTACATGTTTCAGTCACTGGATTACAGTGGATTACAGTTATGCGTCAAGGTTGTGTACAAGAATGTCCAATAAAGCGCAAAATGTGCCCTTAACACTGACTCTATGTCATTTAACAATTTTGGGACCATCTTAATGAGCTATTTGTCTTAAGTCAATGACCTGCTATTGCATGTTATAATGATTTGACCGTTTTTACCGTTTTTACCGGGCTTACACCTTATGGTTTTCAGGTATAACAGCCCAAACACATATTATGAGCATAAAATATTGATAGGCTTAACTTTTGCCTCTATGTCTATATAAGTGACTGGTTAAGACATGTCTTCTACTTACGTAGTCACGGTAGCACGCATTACATATCAGGCAGCCACCAAGGGATGATACAATGTAAGACGCAAGAGCTGGGGGAGGGTCAGGAGGGCTAAGCCACTCCCACTTTTTAAACCCTAAGCGCAGGTAGCAGTGGTCAGCTAAGGGGGCCTCCCCCCCCCTCGTCGCCATTTTTTAGTGGTTACCCCCTCTCCCACTTTTTAAACCCTAAGCGCAGGTAGCAGTGGTCAGCTAAGGGGGCCTCCCCCCCCCCCTCGTCGCCATTTTTTAGTGGTTACCCCCTCTCTACCTAAATTTTGTTCCCATGCGCAGATGTACTAGTACGTTATCCTTATCATCTACAGGTAATTGTCTCTGTGTAAGTTTTTCTTTACTCGGTAATGTACTTTTATATAGACAATATTCGCAGTATCAATTATTTGCCTGCATGTTGGAACGTTACAACAGAAATGTGAAGTCGCGCCGATGTATGCTGGTTCGACACGTATGATTTCCACTGTCATAAATTCTTTATTTAAGTTATCGAGGCTCATAATATGTATCCATGTATGTTTAATATAACACACTGAACGGTGGATTTTGGGAAAAGCTGGAAATTGTTGCTGTGAATTAATATCGTATTGCAAATGTTACCTCTATAGTGGTTAACACAGCGTTGTCACCTGTGATTTGCCAAATAACCTGCTCG
Organism: Lingula anatina; assembly: GCF_001039355.2. Next base: position 318,492 of record NW_019775524.1, read on the forward strand.
ATTAAAGAGGCATCGATAACACACTTTTGGATAAAATTGTCAAAGGATTCTGACAATGCATTATCTGCTTGCCTGGCATTCGATAAATTTACATTTAATTTAAAATCTTTACCAATGCACTGAATTACGGCAATAATTTTATCACATTTGGTACAATATAAAGTTCAGAAATAATTCAATGAAGTGAGGCCATAAATATTTTAACCTACCCTTAATATTTCTCTCTGGACATAACACCTTTATATCAAAGTATCCTCAGTCAATTTGCCGGTCTGGTCGTGTCTTAATAGTCACCATAACGTTTTAGGTATATGAATTGGAATGTAGAGCACATTCAAATGGTGCGAATATCAATGGCTGCGTATATCTGTGTGGCCTTTGCATTGCATCTACGTCATCTGCATCACCTTTAGCGTAACGGGTTTTCCTAACAATCCGAAGGCTACTGCTTGGCAACTACGTTAAATTATGAGAAAAAACAAATCTGCTGCTATTAATACTCACTGCCACGTCAACCATGCAGATGGAGCGTGGCTTTCAGGCACCACGCTCAGATATTTTACAACAAAACTAGGCGACTAGTAAGCTTATTCCCAATATGTCTGCTTCACGTCGGCATCACAGTTTATCATTTTTATTTCTTATTATACTCTATGAGGGACCTGCACATACTGAATCTTCCAGTCCTGTGGTTTTCCTTCCCTCTGATACCAGGGTAGTTTTGATTAATTTAAGCCACGCCCATGTACATTAAAACGTGTAATTATACGAGTACGTTGGGAAAAAAAAGAGGCGTGTTCATCTGATTGGATTCTACGAGAATCCCTACGAAGTTAGTTCGAACTATCTAATATCCCTACGATACTTTCGTTGTGGACACAACCTACGGGTCTTAATTCTGTGAACGTTTTTGGATTTGGTATTGATCTTGGTTATTTAGGGAAAGGTATTAAAATCATAAGAGAAATTAAAATTATGTGGTAGAAATTATGTGAAGGAAAAACGCGCATTGTATGCATTTAAGGTCCATGTTATTCAGGTCAACAACGCATTTATTATATTAGTTAGCATGTGTCTGAGTTAACAAAGAAGAACATTCAGATTCACAATCCCCAGTGCGCCGGTTTCAATACAGCAGATCACCGTGCCAGGGCCTGCAAAACTGGTCGGAATGTCAGTGAACGCTAAGAGCAGGAGCACTGTGTACTTTAAAGGTGCACACAACAGGATTTTGGCGCCAAGATTCATATTTAACGAATTATCTAACCTTTAAGCTTCCTTTCCTAACTATAACTCTGTAACAATTTTTGGAAAAAGTAATTAATCAAAACCAAAGCTGAAGCGATGTTTTTTTAGATAGGGAGGCCATTTTCATGCTTGAACTCTCTTGACTTCTAAATATTGCGAGATTCTCGTGCTGCGACCTAAAACCAGTTCATGCTAGCGGGAAAAGACATCATGGAAGAAGAGGCTCAAGATGGTCCTTCAAGACGCGAAGAAAGATAACAAACATTCCCGTTTGTAAACTACTTATAGTGAATATAACTCGATTACCCGCAAAGGTTACGTAAACATTTCCTCTTTCACTTCACGCTCACGTTCTCCACTGCTCGAGTATCAATCATTATTCTGTTTGATTACATCTCGGTGCTGACTCTAGAACCCGCGTTATTTCAAACTGTGTCAAGATGGCGGGATTAGAAAATGGACGGTGAATATGATTTTTTTAGCGATATTGATTTAGCCCATTTATCTGTCATTTTACGTTTTTTAAAACGAGCCGGGGACATTAAAATGTTCCTCAGATAAGTTCAACAAGATGCAATCCATGCCCTCAGAATGCGTTTTTTAAAAATCCTATTATTTGTGGCTTTTATGAATTGAATGCATTATGCGATCGCGAGGAAACTAAATCAATCGATGTTTTCGGCATATAACAGGTGACATTTTGATATGATTCGACATTGTTTGGGGTATGAATTTTGCATTGAGCGCCAGAGGGACGTTCCAAAAGTTATTCAGTCAATACTTCAAAGTAGGCAACCAGAGGCAGCACCATGTAATAATATTTAAAAAGTGATTCAAGCCAGATTTTGAACACATTCTAAGAGTATGAAGCACTTCATGTTGAACTTAACTGAGGACAATTTAAATACCGTTTAGCCCGAGAAAATTCGTTAAAAATGAGTTTTCGGCAGAAATATCCTGTCTTCAAGTGAAATTTCATCAAATTATACACAAATTGTGAATTTGGAGTGTTTATTCTGAATTCCCCGAAGGGACTTCCGTACGCTGTTGCGTCAAAACTTTCATGTAGACTATAAAACAATGCCATTTGGGAGTTTTAATTAGAATTTTATTGAATTACTTTTTGGATTATGACTTTATTACTGAGCGCCACCGGGAAGTTACCAAAGCTTTTGCGTCATGTCTTTTATTTAAGCTACGTGTACCAGGGGCAAAACCATCATGTATATTTCCATCAATTTCTGTCCAAAATAAACTCGACATTTTACTGAACTGTCTTAAACTTTTAACTATATAAATTGCAGTTGTATCCGAAAGCTCGGTTATTGGTTCATTATATATCTCTTAGCAAAATATCAGGCCTGTCGAAAGTTTGTGGAAAAATTGTGGCAAATTTCTGCAAACTGTAATTCCTTCTTGCAAATTTGGATCAAATTAGCAGCAATAATTTTTTTCTTGCATACTCCTGCATACTCGTTGCCTCAAACTTTAAGTTTGCAGAAACATTGCTGCGAACTTTTCATTTTGCTAATATATATGTGTACGAACACGGTACTGGGTAACAACAATGGGACATGGGCATCAAAATTTCAACATGGCACTGATTGACTAGATCTTGGGAGACCGCTTTCAGCTTAGAATATGCATCGTATTTTGCTTTAAATTCGTAAATTTTGGAAAATGTAACATTAAACACATATAAATATTATTAGTTAAGAGTCGATTACCTTCACAGAGTTGGGAAAGCACGCTGCGATCCTGAATTGGCGATAAAACAGCAATGGCACGAAATCGTCTCGCGTGCGATTCACGACGAAAAGCGGGAACCGGCATAGCTGATTTGATTATTGTCATTTAATAGTAATGTGACTGGGTCATTACGTCATCAACAGAAATTTCCATACTAGCACTACGTCCTAGGACCAAATTTGAGTGAGGAAACGAAACTACACGCTGTGGTATCGATGTCGTGCATTTCTGAAGGAATCGAAACTGGGTTGGGTCATAACATCTGTGATTACACGCTCAGATGACAGGATTTTCTCACACCTTGTTGTTTTGTGAAAAGCAGAATGGATCTCGGGTATTTTTAAAAATTCCAGAATTAAACGATTTGTATAGTTTACATCTATGGGAGATAATACTTTGTATTGCAGTTGAAAACGGACACGGTAGTGATGCACAATAACCCGTTTTCTTCACCCATCAAAATTTATGACGAAGAACTATTTTTGTATTTCTCTAGTGTGTTAAATGATCCCTTTTCCACAACTTACAGCAGCAAAACAGACTGTTAAAAACAATCTGTTTCCCAGATTTTCGCACTGTTTGAGTGTCATTTTTAGCGAAGAATTAAAAAGTTTAAAATATAAAGTAATATTTAGAAACACAAAATTGTTTGTTAGAATAAGACAAACCCATCCCCTTTCACATGAAAGCCCCCCCCCCNAAGCTGAGATTAAATCTAAAAGGCTCTTATAGGCGGAAAGCTTTTGATTCCAGACATCCAAAAATCAACTGCTGATAGACCTCTCAATGTATCTGAGATTGAAATTAAGACACCTGAACCCGCCTTCTTTAATCTTCTCTACCAGCTGGAAGCCTTAGTCTTATTTCGGTAATGCAAATCATAGTTCAACGTCATTTTTTACAATTCATGAAGTCTCAAAAATAGTTTTCTTTCTGGTTACCAGAAATCGGTAGGAGCAGTAGATGTGTTTGTTTTCAACTTCAGACACAGCTGTACAGACGTAAAACCACTAATTCATTAAATTATTGATAATGGACCCCCCGTGAAGCTGAACTTTACATACATTTTTCGTTTTAACTTAATACTTCACTTCTGTGCTATGGTGCGTGTAGTCATTTTGGTAAAAACTTATGTTGATATGCATGTTGCTAATGCACTGTATGTCACAGACTCTGTATATTATAGCACAATATATAACCTTAAAAAGCATTTAAAAAAATCAAGAAAAAGTAATAATGCCTGAGGGATGAGTTTGGCCCTCCAGCAGTGTTCATGAATCAGTATCAACCTTAATGATAGATGTATTCGTGAAAAACAGACATGTGGCATCAGTTGTTCATATTGTCTTTTTGACTGGGCGAGATGAATGCTTCGGAGGCAGAGCTTAAAACCCCGCAGTAAAGGTGTCCCTGGCGTGCGATGACACCGGTGCCACGCTAATGTAGGCATTTGCATGCTGTGAATCATTGAATGCACACTCGTTTGCGCAGAAAATGACCGTGCTTTTATCCGCCAGATGACTATCGTGTAAAATGAAAAAATTCCAAGTTAGATTCTTGCTAAAAAGATGTGGTTTGTAATGCTGAAGTGCAATTTCTGAACATAATTATACGGATGTTTTGATTAACATTGAAAAAGAGTCTAACACCGCGGGCAGCAGTACAAAATAATTATGTCAAAGACAATGTAACACCTTTCAAAATACATGTAGTATGCTTCTTATCAACAACAAACAATAACTGTTAAGGGTTTTTTTCTTTTTTTTTTTCGGAAGACAGGTGTGTGCCCATTTATATGTGTAAAAGTCAATAAAACAGCTAGTCAGTGTGTTCTTAATGATTGCATTGTAATCTATCCGACACAATGTCAATAAAGCTGCAAAAATCTCACAGTTAAGTGACGACACGTTATCGCTTGAACCAACCTTTAAAGGCCAATTTGAAATTGATAGAGACGACAGCTGTATAACAATTACTCAATCCATACCCTGGGACGAAAGCTTAGTTCTCACATCTCCGACAACTTCTCAAATGACATTATTAACCTTATGCAGTGCAATCCTCTAGGGATACATTGCCAATGAATTTGACCTAAGCGGTGGACCATTATGTCTGTGGCAGTTGGGCACTGGACGAAAACTTTCACTTTTTTTTACACTACAAGACATGGGGGCGATAACTTTGAACTGTATTTGATAGTACATGTATTTCAATACTTAAGATGTCTTATATCAATCTAACTTTTTAAATATTTTTAACGCTTTGTTAAAGCGTAACTTCCAAAATATAACAATAACTAGCTATTTAAGGCATGATCTCGAACTTCTCCATGAACTAAACAATTTTAAATGTAACATAAAAGCATAATAAATACATTTTTAAAAGCTGACATTTTCTTCATCATTTGGTTTTCGATTTAAAAAACTTGTTTATTTTGATACTAAACATCCATCCCTTTAAAGATGTACTGTTTCGTTCCTCTGACGTTTTTTTTTATAAACCAACTCGACGTCATAATAAACAATTTAGGTTTGTATTCGGACTTTCATTCAGCAGCTTCGAAGTTTAACACACAAACAAACGCCAAAGCTAACCTAATTAGTATCCTGCCATCATTACACATTTACGCGTATTGTAACGTCGCATCCAGCAGTTGCAATGCTGTATTGATGCCACAGCTTCACCTGTCGCAATTCATATTTTGCGTCCTTAATAATTTGATTGTGAGCGCGTGGTTTCAACAAACTGTAATCTTTTAGACGACAATGGATATTTTTTCCTAATTACTATTTTTAATTGTCTTTAAAAGAATCATAATTTACAATATATACATCAAACATAAGCGTCCTCAAATTTTTCCTCTGAATAGGAGGACATTCTGATAAAGTCCCAGTATAACACTTCTCATTTACATCTTCACCTGATATGAATTCTGCCACCACGCTGAGTGTTACATGAGTGGAAGATCGGCGCGTCTTGGTTACGTACCCAAAAACTACAACTTATATTTTATTTTGAGATCGGATATAGCATTTTATAATTATTGGATACAAATGGTTGAAATAAATAAATATGTTGTTTTATAGACCACAAAAAAGTTATATCTGCTAACTTGCAATTTTTAAGAGTACTGTGGTGTTGTATTCCGTACGTCTTACATGTGCTGATGTTTTTAAAATATTTTGGGTCTTGGCATTGGTCTTGCAGGGCCTTTATACCATCACTATATCATGACGACGTCATGGCAATTTGACGTCTTTGAGACGTAACTTGACGTCTTTGAGACGTCTTCCTAGAATATTGTGGAGGCACATTTGAATCAAAAGAAGGCGTCCTCCCTTCGTCATAATGAAGTTTTGCAAACAGTTGTGAAACGTTTTGATAACGGTCATGTGTGGTCTTTACATTAGGACGTACGTTCTCCAGCATCTTAAAGACGGAGCATTTTATAAAACATCTTAGCGAGGTTGTATGAACATCCTCCATCCCAGACGTCTTCGCAAGACGTGTTCGTGACCATGACCATGGACTGGAGCAGTTTCACCAGAAAAATAACGGGTAGACACACAGACAAGCAGACAGGAAACCATGGCAGACAGACAGACAGACAAGCACGAACATGGATATACCCGGTATACAGGTACATGTACGCATGCTTAAGTCACGACAAGCTATGGATGGGACTCCTTCCAAACTAGGTCTAAATAGTATTTTAATTGTACGGTATGTTAAATCATTTATGGTAGAGTTAAATGGATTTTCATGTTCATAAATCAAGTACGATATGAGTAATAACACGTGAAACGAGAAGGTTATGGTTATTGTAACTTGTTGATTGCTTTAGTCAATGCTTTCCATCAATTTTCTTCGGACATTTATGGAAATGAGTTAATTTTGTCCTGGTTACCGCGATTTTCTTGAGAGCATAATACCTTGATGAGGACAGGGTTATAACTGCCTACTTTGTGTCAACATTTAGCGCGGTGTGATCTATATGTTTCTGAATACAACACCCGTAAATGCACATGTAAATGTGAATCATTGGTAATAAACATCCGTACGCGACCACTTAGACCGGCTTATGTGGATTGTGAGCTACTTCTGTGTTCAATGTGGATAAAGGGAAATATAAGCATTGTAAACAGCGCGCGAGTAACACTGTATTAACAGAAATATCAAGTCAGGCTGAGACTCAATATTGAGTCCTAGTGTTCGATGACAAGCGCATCAATAATTATCCTATGATAATTCCATTAGTAGACCACCTCAATGAATAGAGTGAGCTGTGTAAATACAATGTATGTGCTGCTGGTCGGGCTTCTGTCTAACCTAGTTAGTTACCCCCCCCCTTTTTAAAAATGGTTATGTTTCTGGTCGACGCGCGCGTCATTTTAAACCTTGTGCATTGCTCCCGTGCCACTTCTTTTGTAGGAGTCGGTGTGTAATTTGGCGCCAAGTCGGGGCGAGCAGTGAAGCACTGGCTGGAAGTATGTTTTGAACTCAAATAATAAAGTAAACTTTGGGAATTCCTAAACTTTGCGACATTTGGGTCCATAGCGTTTCTGTATATATATTGTACATGTACATATCAGGGGTATGTACATGTAGTTTACAGATTAGTTGGACACCAGGCTATATGATATATGCATAAATACATGAATAGTTTACACAATTACCGTGCATATCCGTATTTAAAGTATGCAGCTACACAGATTGGTTTTTATAGCCAACACTATAACGGCAGGCGGATGTAAAAGAGGGCAAATCATTATATGAGGGGCCTACTATACAAAATTACAATAAAATACTAGGGCAGGACACATGTGCTAGTAGGTGAGTGACTGATGCTGGACAATGTGTTTTGAATGTTTCCGTACAACAGATGTGTCTTTTGTGATCTAAAAGTCAACTCACTGGTCGCTTCACTAATAATAAACTTACGTTTATCCCAATTCAAAATGGCGGTCAATAACTCTTATTTACACAAAGGATATCAACACTGTGCATTTCAAACATGGATGAAGGTAAATTATGTTATTATTTTATCCTTGGATTGCTGAAATTAAAAAGCGACGACGCTCCCCTTAAATAGTGTTGTGCTTTTATTGTCTTAGACATCATTTGACTATAATATGCACCAGTCTACGGTGCGTTCTCAGTTTCATACGTGTTGCATGAAGCAGACGAGCGAAAAAAGGGCGAGGGACAGGAGTTGACAGAACAGGGAAAATAAGTACCAAGTATTGTTATTGAAAGCCACGCGCCTCAGCTGATTTATTTGAAACCCAGTACTAAACAGACCTTGGCATCAACTCGAAGTATGGCACACGATGTCCATTAATCGGATTAAGGATGAAACATTTAAAGTAGTTACAGAGTTCATCTATCATACATGTATATACATTGTACATGTACCATCTGTCTGCACTGTCATGTAACATGAACCAATCGATGAGTTAACTCTGAACTGTCTGAAGATATACATGTATACCCACAAAGGCTTACAGTACCAGACAAACGATGCAATTAAGGTACTCTATTAAAGTGTGAACGTCCTTTGTTTCGAGATAATCTTTTTTATCAATATATTACTCAGTAATAATAATAATAATAATAATAATAATAATGTGTAAAGTAACTAAAACACTACGATGTTACAGCTTATTTCAGTTCTTTTGAACTGACCTACTGGTAGTATAGTTGGGAATAAATGCAAATGAAGCAGGTATAAAGGATGGAAAGTTCTGTTGAATCAGTTAGTTGAATGAGTCTGCTTACAGTTAGTTGGTCAAAGTACGTGACTGTGGGCCTTTTGAAACAATTCTTCGCAGTGGTTCACGGAATTCTGGCAAACGGATGGCATACAATATAGGATTCAATCCGCAATTGCCACCAGCCAAAAAGTTGAAGGCATTTCTCATGACAATGGCATTAGTCGAATAAGGCGCATATGAAAATGAATGCACAGCAAGAATGACTATGAAAGGCGCCCAGCATAGAAAAAATCCAATCAGTATGAGGGCAATGGTCTTTGTCAGTTTAATCTCACGCTGTTGTGCCAATTCTGTTGCCGACGGCCCAACGTTATCTGGACCAACTTGGCGCCTGTTTCGAATTTTCACCATGACCAATATTCCCATGTAAAGAGAAAATATACTCATAGCTATGAGAAAGAAGGGCAGAACCAACGTATATGAAATATACTCCTCTGTAAGCACAAGTGAAAATTCACAATCCCTGTCACTTTCGAAGGACCAGTTTTTGTGCCATATAAAAGGTAAGACGAACCCAAATAAAAACGATGGCACCCACACCATAATTCCAGTTATCCATGCAAACCGTCGAGAGTTACTGACTTGGTGTTGTAACGGGTGAACGATAGCCTTGTATCGATGCACTGTTATCATCAGCAATGACAACAGTGAGGCCATTCCTGGAAACACATTCAAGGAGTACCTTAGTATACACGAGTAAATGTTTTCTGACAATGACGTGTCCACAAATGTCGTTATATGATATGGTACGGCCAGACCGGCGACGAAGTCCGTCACTGCGAGGTGGATGATCATCAGGTTACCCTTCGTTTGTAATTTTCGCACGTAAAAGTAGACGGCTATCACGTAGCCGTTTCCGAAACAAATAAGAAACATTAAAACCGACAAAGTAGATACAACAAAGGCTTTGTACCAATCGGTTTCGAAGTATAAGACATCTCCATGTGAGTGGACAAATGTAGAATTCACCACGGCAGTAGTAAGAGAGCCCTGGCTCGACCCGCTGTTCACATTCATTCCGTTGATATCACACTGTTCTGTTTTGGAACTAACTGTTGAGATCTATTTCTGAATTTGTTCTCTTGCCACGCGTTCGGAGGGAAGTGAACAGAGAGGAAATGATGTATCAATCCAGATCACTTGTTAGCCTCTTAAAGGAAAGCTTTTTACTGATTAAATCTTCTTTCCACGTTAATCAATAAAACACAATTCTCCACAGTCACTGTCAATACACGTGTAAAACACTTTGTGTCGCTGAAAGGCTCACCTGAAAATGTACCGAGGGTTCCGATGGCCATCTCTGCTGGAAGCAAACCAATCCCACTAATGCCTTTGAATAAATGAAACCCTTGACATTATAAATTTTGACGCGTCCAATAATGTTCTGGTTACTTTGGAAACACGCTTGGAAAATCGCTCAACCGGTAGAAATCGACCTTAGGTGAGAAGTGAATGTGTTTGATGTCATCTCAGTAAACTCATGGTTTCATCTGGCGATAGCTTGCAAAGCCCTACAGCATTAGTCACGTAATAGACAAGAGTGAATATTCAAAATGAATATGCTAGTATGCAATAAAACTTGGGCGAAACGTTAAATGTAAATCAGATATCAGACATATTGTAACAGTCACTTCCATGCAGTAGATTCGATTCAACAATTCTTATGTAGGGTCTTAACAAAATTGTTTCCGGTATTTACTATAAGGTTTTAAAATCTAGAATTCCAGTAGGTGGTAGTAGGTGGTATTAAAAAGTATGTCTTTAAAAAGTATGTCTCATGGTCTTATGTACATGTACATGGACGTTACTTCATTTTGCTGCAATGCAGACGATTATATTTCAGGTACAAGAGATGAGGATTGTCACACTACATTATATGTACCATATATTTTAATTACAAACGTTAAACTTTGTGGAATTCCGGGAGATAGGTTGTTCGTTATGCGGAAGAGTAATCAATACAAACGTCGTACTACAACAATTGGAAATGTAGCGAAATATGAAACCAGTTTATTCCTCAACGACCTGTCCATAGCACGGGTAACCTCTTACTTAAACATTAATATATTTTCTTTTTTTAACATATTTATTATCACATAAGTATGCATACATACAAACAAACATACGTACATATGTATACATTTTACTTAATTAATTATATCTCAGCTATGGGTTACACTGTACCTCAAAGAAACCTGTGTGCTGTTACCGTAACGAATTTACCTATACTGATGCACCTAGCTGTACTTCATACCAATTCCACATCTATCAGACACATATTCATGAGTACTTATTTGTCCAACACCACATAATGGTTTGTCGATACAAAAAGAAAATGTGAGCACATGTACATGTACTCGTATACTCGTAGGACAAGCCATCACTAAGGTAGGATGCATAATCATGATAATTGCCAAGTTATATACTGTACCAAGGCTGATATTCATTTCCATGGTAATCAAGCATGTTTACATACATATAGGAGCATTTATAGTGGATATCAGCCTAGTTCGTTTCATATGACAAGTATAATTTACTCATTAAGGAGAAGCGTTATTACAAGTGGAGATACATACATTGCATACATGTATAAAAGGCACTTTGCCAAAACGTGCCTTTAAAAATGCCAAACTGTAGACATGAGTAATAATCCGCCTGATTGTTTCTGGTTCAAAGACTTACTATTCCTCCACATACTGCAAGTCATACAAAGATAACAGAGTACAGTTTCTGAGAAAATAACTGACGAAGATGATGTCCAGCTGATATTTGATTTTAGGATATAACAGTGCTTACACTAGACATAAAAATTAGCTGCAACACTGAGGGTGTAATATTTTGTGTAAGGCTATGGGTTTTTGTTATTCTTTCAATATATTACTTAAAAATACTACTTCTGGAAGCTACCACCTACATGCACACCACATTGACAATTTCGTCAGTAGTGTGCATATGCCTCTGCTGCACTTGTGGTTCAACAGGAACATTTGACACTGTGCTTAGTACACGTAAGTGGATATTTTGAACCAATTTCTGATCAGTGAATCTTTTGATTTTCTCATTCATTTTGGTACATAATGACAAATTCAAACTGAATTCATGCTAATGTATAAAAATGTATCAGGTTAGTTGAGAAAAAAACGTACAAAAACAAATCGGTTATGAGGCTCCTTTTATGTGACCTACATGTAATTTTTAACCTAAGAAATCGTGCATCATTTTGACTTTTTTCTTTTTATTGGTGCATAAAAGCCATTTTTCTCTAGGTAAGTTTATGTGGATTTATCTTTCAAAGTATCTTTATAAAGAACCATTAATCTGTATTAAGATTCAGTAACAAAGGGACATTTTTGATAAAGAAAGAGGCGTGTATAGTATAGTTTATTGCCGAATCAACTTGACATAGGCATATAACCATAAAAAATATAACATTTGTGGTAGGTGGAGGTGGCAACCACTGTTGACATATTGGAGTACCTAAAAAGTGGTGGATGGACAGACTTATATATCTTTAAAAAAAAATAAATAAAAAAAATAAAAAAATAAATAAAAATAAAAATAAAAAAATAAAAAAAAATATATGCCCATGCAGGCAAGTTTTGGCAAAGGGTCATATGAACGGACATAAGACCAATTAGTTATTTCGCTCTCGCTCTATATATAGCTGAGCAATGCAAAAAAATCAGGTCCTTAAACCATTTTATTTTTATTAAATAATATTGCCTTGAAGATTAGTTAAAATTCAGGTTACATCGGGCAATTTCCAAAAACTCAGCATTGTGTATTTTCATTTTTTATCAATCCTCATTGTCCTTGGGCTCAAACACTGGTTTGCGCCATTGGAAACCTAATGGAAATACTGAATTATCGGAAAAAAAAGAGCAAATCCACTGAAGAAATGACATTCCTTGGTGCTTTATAGCGCTTGACGCTGCAGCCTTCCTCGCCGTCTCTTCATTAGGATCCGGGCCAGCTGGATCAAACGTGAATTTCATGCATGGTTCCTCATCTGGGACCACTTTGAATGAACGATCCCATATAATTTCACAAAAGTTGGAAGCTGTCCTGTACATGGCTTCATACGTCCTGCATTCCGCACCAGCTTTGCATACGTTTAATCCTGAAAAAAATTAGTGATATTAGCCTAATATTAACCTAGGTTTAAAATTGTTTATTTATTTATTGATTTATTTATTTGTATTTGCGCTGATGTATTCCAATATTTTCTTTTATATTGAAGCAGTCAACTGGAGCAGCGTCACATTGTCAAAAGAGAGTTAAGTACTATAACACATTAGACACGTTTTTATTTACAAATATTTACTAACATGAAGATGAATTAAATATACCATTTTCATCTCTATCAAAATCAGTGTACCAATTTTCGTGACAAGTATATTCTCCTTTGCATGCCTCCCACCACGAGTTACACTCACTGGCGCACAATGGAACGTCTGTGAAGCGGTCGGTTACAGGTTCGTCATGTGTCTGAAAAAATTAGGATATGTGTATAACATCCTAAAGCTACGCTATGCAGGTACAGTGTAACCTATTCTATTTAATATATGATGATAATATATAATTATCTGTATTTGTTTGCTCATATTCAACTTTAGTGTAGGTGTAACAGAGAAGAAAATTTGGAAAAGCAAGGAATGTGGGTGTCAGAATGCAGATACTGGTCCATATGTACAGCAGTTATATTTTAATAAATTTTAAAAAATTTAAACTACTAGAAATGATGACTGGCACAGATATCGTAATTATTTGAAGGGGTAATTTTCAAAAGTGTGTATCATAGGTATGAAATTTACAATTGCATATTTTCATTTAACAATATTGTCTTGACTCAAAATGGAGTCATAAGGGTCGCACTCACCGCGGGGGCAATCCATGGCCCAATATAAGGTGAACACAGGAAAAAGCAGAGTTCATCGAAAAACATCTTGTGACACATCGGCGACAGACTGCTCTTCTGTGGACAGTGGACATAGTTGGTGATGTTCTGCCAGTTTTCCTTTGTCTCAAAGTCCTCTGTCACACCCGCTTTACAGCACGACTTCTTCGTATACTGGGGACACTGAATTTGTTTTGGAAAGTCAAATATAAATTAATTTGACACTATATGCATATGAAATACATGATAATCAAATTTGCATACTAAAAAGCAGATCGAAAAAAGTAATATCTTACGTGCGATATCTTGAATAAATGGATTTCAAAATAAAATATATAAATTAAGACATTGAAACTATAGCATAAATCCATGCTGTGCTTTTGGTTATAAGGTTTCCATCATCAATAGAGCACGTTAAATGACAACCACCTGTCGATCAATTTTGATGTCAAACAGACCATTGGAAAGCCAATGGTGCATTTTAAGATGTTGGATAGACGAAAGTGATGGATAGACTTTGACGCTCTGGCGGATCTCGATTAATACGTAATACTCCACGTGTTCGTCGGGATTTTTCGTATTTATGAGACCATAACACGACAATTGATAATTTAGTTAAGCAATTCCCTCCTAGTTTGTAATATGTATTTAAGTCTTTGAGCAGTTTAGTGACCTTAAGAACTGGTTTTCTCTTGGTTGCATATGCGGTTACAAAATGCGGCTCTAGCCTTCTCTGCGTCGTAGTTGACATCATTTCATGGACTGTTTTTCAAACCGAAAAGGCCCGCTCCAATAGTTTTTAAGTTGTCCCTCAATATCGTTCATACCATTTCCACAATTGTGAGTGTAATTTATGTGTATAGATTTTGGTTAAAAAAGCCTAACATAAAAAATATTTAAGACCGTTAACCACACTATATGTCCTAAGTCGTCAGTAAAAAGCATACATCTTTGTCTTGCGGAACAATTAATAACCTCAGTACCAGTTAGTAAGGCCTCTATTGCCGGTGTAACGTGACCGAGAGTTCCCTTAATAGAGTGACCGTTTCCCATTAATTTGTACATATACAGGTATGCTTCGCCCTAGGTTTAAGAGTTTTGGTGTAGAATCCCTTACTTATACCAAGAATTAGATCTTATTCCTTGGACATATCAACTTGGTTATACCAACTGGTTATTATTCTAAGTAAACTTCCTCTATTACCTTAAAATATCACTCTAACCATTCACTTTTAATACTACTAAAATTTATCTTTTGAAACCTATTATGAAACTTCTTATCTCGCTTTTCATAGCAAATACTGTATTGGTAAACAGAAAGCCTGCATTTTTGTTTCCCTCTTTTTCCCCCCAGTAATTACACACTGGCCGCGCTGAGAAGTAATAAATGACACGGTAAGGTGTGGTTAGGGTGAAACGTACTTTTTCGTGTCTTGCAGTAATTAGACATTTCATCTACCTCGAGTCCGGGTTCCGGGGACGGTTTGCTCTTGCTGTGTGATTTCAACAGCTCCATGCATGTGTCCAGATAGTCGTCTGCAGTGCGGAGCCTTGAGTCGGCGACATGTAGTGCCTGCCATATCAGAATAACGACAAAGAAAGTCCACATCGCTTGAGAAAATTGGTCACCAGCCATTAAAACCAGGGATGTCTCTTCCGACAAATACAGTAGTGTCTAAAATCTACTACACACAATCTAGGGCCCCTCTTTGTACGGATGATTAACAGACCATACAAGTAGCACTCCCCTAGCAACCCCTGCTGCGTATATCTCACATTCTTTATGTAGTGTGTAGTATTGCCATGGTCAACATTTGAAAAGACGAATGCAGGGGCTGTGACCTTGGTCATCTTCTTCTGTTTCTTATTTTTTTAAGTCAGACACTGCCCGTTCAAAATGTCCTTGAGTGGCCCTAGTGGTCGGTTCAGTGTTTTATTCACCCAATAGACTGAAATCCATGCATCTCGAATTGCTGAAAAAACGTTTAATATCAAACTTGAAGATAGCATCACATGCTGTATTTAGGTCATAAATATTTTTTAAAATATTTAAAAATATTCATTTAGGTCATACATGTAAACACGACACAGCAGTTAAGCATGAGAGAGCTACAAAATACATTATTTAAATTCCTGACTTGAGGTTTTTACCTGATGTATAATTCGGTGCAGACCTAATATCAAATGTTTTGTAACTGCAATACGTGCAGTAATTACAGGGTAGAATAGATCATAGTGAGATGTGTTCATTTGTCACATGACACACAGATATAAGGTTCAACTTCCGCCCTGACATTTTCAGTTCAGCGACACGGGTCTCCCCGGAACAAACCTTTTTATGTTTAAATTAGTTTTAATCAGTTTAAATCAGTTTAATTCAGTTTCATTTCACATCAGTTTATGCAGCGAAATACAATATACCCACTCCAAGAAAGTTTTTGAGTTTTCCAACGGTACGGTCACGGTAACACGTTTGTTCTAAAAATGATCCTTATTTATTCCTTTTACCACATGTAAATAACCAGTGACCAGGGCAGTGATACAAATATGTGCGAGTCAGGGCGCATATTGCAAAACATTAGCCATACAACGAAGCAAGGGATACACGTAACGGCTCAAACAAAAGAAAAACAGCAGCATTTTAACGTATATCTAAAGGTATTTTGGATTTAGAATTTGACAAAGATGGTCAATGTCCAATGGAAATATGTGGACGACCAGAATCCCGCCAGAATCCAGTAAATTTTAATCATGCGAATGTCGCAAATAGAGAAAGGTAAGGATGTGTCTTGCGTTCAAATTTTGTGACTCATTTTTCACTGAATGCAATCCTTTTTATCTCTAGTATCGTACGTCACCTTACATTACTTTCTATAATTTTGTGTAATACTTTCTAATTAATGAAGCAAAAAAAAAAAATTTCTGGTTGGTGATGTGATTATCACCAGCTGTCTTGTTTCTTTTACTTCGTCCTTTTAAACGTCTTTACTTCACATGATAAATGATAATCTCCAAATATAATGCTATTCTCTTATAGAGCAAAAAACGTCCGCCAGTTTTTGTGCGTTTGTGGCACAATAATTCTCATACTTCACACCTATAACACGTGCAATTAAATATTCACAAATTCTTGTTTTATCCTAAAATTGAAATAAAATATTGAAAGAATCTACCATATGAATACATGTACACTATATTTAATAATGAACAAGGGGGTATTGCACAGTGTTCGGAATACATGTACTTGCATATTTCAAATTATCTTTGGTGTTTTACAGTGCCTGGATATGCCTTAAAACCTTAAAGGTCGTTGTATAGTATTTTGTGGAAAGACTTCTTTTAGTCCGTCCGTCCTTTTTCCCTACCAAGGCTGCTTAATTATCTTTTTTCTACAACAAGCAAGGTGATAGGTAAATAGAAAACCCAAACAACAATTCTAGTTTTGTATAAAAAATAATTTATCATGTACATGTACAAATTGCCGCAAAGAGTTGTTCGATCTATATTTTTCAAATCATAACAGAGCACATACTATGCATATCCAATACAATTCAACATTACAATTATCTTTATTATCTTGAAAAAATGGATATTTCTCAGGCATTAACTCCAACATTTTATTCACAATTCTAGATTTTTGGAGCACTTCAGCTGACGATGACTCTGTCATCACAGTTCCTCGTGCATTTTTGCACTTGTCTCTGCGACCATTCTCGCCGTCGCTTCATTAGGATCCGGGCCAGAAGGATCGAACGTAAATTTCATGCAAGGCACTTCATCTGGGACTACCTTAAAAGAATGATCCCAAATTATTTCACAAAAGTGGAAAGCTGTCCCGTACACGTCTTCATACGTCCTACACTCAGCGCCCTCTTTGCATATGTTTAATCCTAAAAGAAAAGTTAAATATATTTTAATATTTATACTTACTTAGTGATAATAGTTTTAACTAGTCAATCACGCAAAAGACATTGTTTTTGAAAACCACGACCCCACTAGACAAACCTACTGGTGCCACGCATGGCCAGAAATGCGCAGCATTCACGCGATACGCGAGGGCGCTACAGTAGGGCTTTACCTGACTCAACTAGCCAATCACAGCACAACAATGGCATCGCACACAGACTCTGTGATAAGTGCTCAGCCCATTGTCAAGTAGTGTTAGTTCATGGTAACAAGGGTCTGACATGTGCAGAGAAGTTTATTGTAATATATATTGTTCTTATTGTTACATTATTAAATCTAACTCTGTAGCAAGTAGCAACTATACTGTACCAAGTCAGGTGCTGATGATGTGCAGAGGTCATATATTCCAGAATAAGCCATTACCACTAATTTATAACTTTAATTTTGTTTAATATGTTATTCATGAAAGAGTTTATGAAATATTATTTTAATTTATTAAATCGTGATCTTATTCTTTTTATATTCAAATAATTGAATAATGTGGGTAAAATTGGTCTTCCACTTCTTATTTGCATTTTCCTTTACTACAAGATTAATTTGGAACAGTTGCAGCTTTAAAATTTAAAATAAATAGCAATCTGAAAGAAGAATTTTGCATTATTATTAAATGATGATAGCAATTTTGGATTAGGAGATTAGTTAAATAATGAGTAGTGACATTGTCAGTCAATTATGTAGAATCTGATAATATGATGGAAAATACTGATTGAATTCTTGGCCTTGCACTGGGCAGTTTCACATTTGTGCCAAGTGCATTTTTTGGACCCCATTGTACAGTGGTAAAAGTTCTTCAATTGCCACGAAAGTTTTTAATCAGACTCTGTATGGTGCTGCTATCTGCTGGTGCTATCGGCAACGAATTAGTTTGCCTTTGTTTCTGAGTGAATCTACCGTCTAAAATCACTATTTCTGAAAATATGTGCGTTTTGCTGAGGGTAGGCTAGGCAATACACGTCAAACTTCTTAGTACGTGTGTACAACAGATTTTTTTAAAAAACCCTAGCGATATTTGGTCAGGAGATGCTTGAAGCATAGCACAGCATTGCTGTCTATCGGCATCAGGCCGTTAGTTTGTCAATTATCACGAATTACCCACGAATCGCGAACCTAGTCATTTTCCTATGGCAATCTAGCAACTCATTAAAAGTGCACGCATGCGCAGTGGGCTAAGCGTGACGTCATGCAGTGCATTTCTGGGGATGAGATTAGATTGAAATAAACGACTTTGAGTATATGTTTGTGCTGGTATATTCTTCGACCATTTATTTTGATCAAATAACGAAGATTGCGACGCTTCGGCGGCACACATATAATCCGATTTTTGATACATAAGTCATCAGTTAAATAAAAAGTAAAGAATTTACCATTTTCATCTCTATCAAAATCAGTGTACCAATTTTCGTGACAAGTATATTCTCCTTTGCATGCCTCCCACCACGAGTTACACTCACTGGCGCACAATGGAACGTCTGTGAAGCGGTCGGTTACAGGTTCGTCATGTGTCTGAAACGAAGTACAAGTGTCCAATATAGTTTTATTTGTACTTAAAAGTGTAGTGCTATATTCATGTGTGAAATGATTGATTGCTGTTTCATGCTGCATGTTCAACAAATTTAGCCCTAACATCTGTAAAATGGTGAAGCGCATGCGTGTGTGTTTGAAAGAAAAAAAAAAAAAGAAATTACATATGAATCAAAGAGGGGTAAGCGCCCCCCACATGAATTATAGTACGCGCCTCAGTGAAATCAGTACTATATGATCAACAGCGATTGTCAAGCATTATTTTTCCTATTCATAAGTGTTGTTTATAAGCAAACAAAATTTCTTGACTCAAAATAAAGCCATCGTGGTCGCACTCACCGCGGGGGCAATCCACGGCCCAATATAAGGTGAGCACAGGAAAAAGCAGAGTTCATCAAAGAACATCTTGTGACACATCGGTGACAGACTGCTCTTCTGTGGACAGTGGACATAGCTGGTGATGTTCTGCCAGTTTTCCTTTGTCTCAAAATCCTCTGTCACACCCGCCTTACAGCACGACTTCTTCGTATACTGGGGACACTAAAAGTCATAAAAACATGAATTATTAAGCTAACCGTTAAACGACATATTAATGCAATCTGCTAGATTGTTTCACACGCTCAAGCAATGTCCAGGAAACAAGCAACCACCGACAAGATGCATATAGGGTACATTTAATTGCACCTGGTAGCTCTATTCCCATAGATTTTAGATCGATCTATCCCCGCGGGGAGTCTCACTAGATTACTTTCAGATAATCCGACTTAAATGTCCGTCCCGCCTACTACAAGCTGTCAGGTGGTAATTAACTTTCGTGTCCGCCCGGCTGACAGCTATTTAGCGTGAACCCCCAGGGAGTTAGGTCAATCTAAAATACCTGTAGGTCGATCTATGGAAATGGGGTGTAAACGACGGATGTTCGCCACTTAGAGAAGGGAGAGGTGACAAGGATTTAACGCTGATAAGTTTAACACACAGATCTTATCTTGTTCACCCATCGCGCGGTTGTGAGTGTGAGAGTAGAGGCTCATTCCAAAGTTACCGTTACATTTGGCATGCGATACCTCCATGGAGTCTCATCTTGTCCGTATTTTAATTTCTTTTTCGTGCGTCGTACACAACTGTACGTGAGAAGGCACGGTGTGGTTGTCCGAAAAACAAAACCGTAGCCGTAGCCCGAAATGGCCCGTAGCCGGTTCCGATTAAAAAAAATCTCAGGGCTAACAAGTTGTGAGGAGGTGCAATTGACACGTCGTGCTAACGCGATCACGTAAAATATGGATTATTCAAGGGATAGCAGCCGTTAGTTTTGGCCAAAAAACTAATTTTCCAGGAGTAAACGACGATTTTCACATACTTACCAGGTTAATGTATCTGCAAGCATTCAAAGTTAGTCCATGGTCTTTTTCTAAAAAAATATTTTTATAATAATCTCTTTGGAGATTTTTACGGAGGTATAGATAGCTATATGTATATGTACGTATAGATAAAGTCCACGTGGTCTGATGACAAGCACAGATTCCAAAATAATTGCGATAACCGCCGTTTTGGTGGTAAAATTGAATTTACTAAAATTTTATGAGTTGTTTACAATTTATGAATCTCATATGTGAAATACAAATCTCATACGCACACTTGGTATCCCTTTCAGTACGTATACTTTACTAAACCCTCTTTTCATCAAAAAAGACTATTCGAACTAAGCCCTTGGGTGACGTGTATAATGCTTACATGTATTTCCGTAAGATGCTGTTGGTTAAATAAGGGCACTACATGTAAAGTACAGGGACTGCGTGTCCTAGCTCGTACAGAGGTACACATTTAAAGTTTCTCACCTTTCGTAACTTGGTTTGTGTGGGGGGCATGTTTTTTTCTTTCTATGCATATACGCGAGTATATAAATACATACATACACACATTCTGACTTCCCTATGTTTGTAAAGTATTACAAACTTGCCTGAGACTACCACGTTGATAACACGGATAAATCACATGCACATGTACTGGTGGGCCAAGTTGATTCCAGTACGCTGTAGCTAAGTTTTACTGAGCGTTAAATGTTCAGATACATGTAAATCTCTACCTCAAGTCCGGGTTCCGGGGACGGTTTGCTCTTGCTGTGTGATTTCAACAACTCCATACATGTGTCCAGATAGTCGTCTGCGGTGCGGAGCCTCGAGTCGGCGACATGGCGGGCCTGATAGCATAAGAAAACAATGGTGAATGCCCACAGTGCTTGAGACAACGGGTAGCTA